>MU227665.1:1222424-1239733 GCA_018584345.1 Thuja plicata
AATGAGCTCAATACAATAATGAGAGCAATGAGAGATTGAGAGAGAGAGGAGAAGATTATTCAAACTAGTGTGTGAGAGACATCTCTTTAAGTAGAGATGAGTGGAGGAGTTTGCATGTAACTCCCTTCTCCTATGGATGCCACATTCCTATTGTGTGTGTGACAAATGTGTGATTCCTCTTAAGGAGGAATATCTATTTTCCTTATTAAAGGAATTACAAAATAGTGACATGTCCTCTTACATGGACTAGAGGACAAACACAAATAAGGATACCTTGGTTTATCCTTTTAATTACATATTTTCAACCAAGGAAAGATTAATTCTAACAATTTCATAGTAGAACCAAACATATTGAGATACAAAATCACTATATCAGGGAATTGGTTCAATAGTGCTTGATTGAAATTGTGTACTGCAGTACAAAAGATCAAATTGCAGATATCTTCTCAAAGTCTCTAACTCGTGAAAGTTTCCTGAAGCTCAGAGATTTACTTCATGTTCTTCCCAATGGTCATTATGGGGGATAATGACAACACTAATTCCCATTGGCAGACTTTCTTGACTTTGGCCTCCTTTCTAGAATACTTGCAGTCTTTCTTGACTGTGTAGTCCCATATTAAATATATGGTTGTGTATATTTATGTTTGTAGTTGATAGTTATAGATCTTTCATATTATGGTCGTAATATTGGTGAATATGGTTGAACACCATTATGTCACCTCTCTTTCAATTTTCTATATAATGGATGCCCTTGCTCTTATTTCTCTAAAGCAATTTGGACTTTTGCACATTTCTTTTTTTTATGATCAGCATGTCATTGATTCAGTTACCTTCAATTTCATCAAAAATTAATACATTGGGCCAGATCTACAAGGATTTTAAGTGGGGTAAAGGTTTCTTGATCTACGAGGTAAGTACATTATTGAAGCACTTTAGACCAAAATTGACCATGCCGTTAGAAAGCTCAAAAAGATAAAGATCGCTTGTTGAATTGTTGAAATCGGTCACAACCATCCTAGGGCATCAAAGGTTTTCTCGACATCTTCTACATATTCTATATGTTCATAACAGGTCTGCACTAGGTTGTATAGATCCCTACCCGACAATACTAGCACTAACATCACCCTAAAGGTCGGCGACTCGGCAGGAAAAAATACCCGTGGAATATTATTTGGCATTTTCAGGATATTCCTCTATTGCTGGAGGAAGCCTATTTTTCTGCGTTGATGGTCATGTGTCACATCATCCTCTATTTTGCTTGATTGGCTCATTTCTTTTAAAATAAAATCCAAATTTTAATATAAAATTTAATTTTTGAATTATTTTGACCATTGAATTGGTCAAGGTCTAAACATTTGGTCCAAGGGTATTGAAACTCACAGTCTTAATGTAAGCACATGGAGCTATAACCTAGGCGGTCGAGGAGTGACATGACTTGCCTGCCACTAGCATGTCACCCCACTGATACTCATCACGGTGGCATTTGTTTGAAATTTGAAGTGCCTAACACCCAACATGTGGCGGATGGGCTTAAACTATTGGTTTTTTATGCGCAAAGGACCTTCTCCTGCAGCCTCCATGTCCTCCTGCCCCAAATTGGGAGCTTTGTAACAGGTTATGGGATCCGTCAGATGTATAGTTGCAATTTCTCTGGTATACGTCTATTCAAAATGTGGAAGCATACACAAGGGGTGTGAAGTGTTTGATCTAACTGAAAAAGGTAAATTTTTCCAGTCTGGTTTTTTTGTTTGGTCAAACTAGCCAACACGTAGTATTTATTGCAAAAATGTGAGAGATGTTTTTCCCATTCTGACAATGTAATAAGAATAGAAAGATTTTACACATTTTCAAAAAGACTTGATTAAGTAGAAAACTTTGATATTTAACACTATGGTGATGAATGTGAGGTGAGGAAAAGAAACCTTGGCTGAAACGGTGCTTAAAATACTCCAATGATTGCTGCAAAGTCTATAAAGGTGTTGTCTTATGACGGGGCTTGAACTTTGAATATAGAGTCGGACTAGAAATTACCTCACCAGCTTAAGAAATTTTAGTGCCACTTGTCAAACATCTACAAGTTCAATCTACCAAAAGGAATTTATATCCCGGCCAAAAGAAAATGATCCTATTTTTTTTTTTTACATAAATTTGCAGAGGGCGGTGTTCTCTCTCTCTCTCTCTCTCTCTCTCTCTCTCTCTCTCTCTCTCTCTCTCTATTTTAGTGTGAAGATTTAATAAAAAAATGTTTTGAGTGTGAAAATGATGTCAGTCCACCGTTTTAGAGAAATGCATATAGAAGTACAATTTTACAGTTTTCATATTTTGTAAAGCAGTCAATAGGAGAATGTAAAGTCAGCAAATTTTTCATATTTTGTAAAGCAGTCAATAGGAGATTAAATATAATTTAAAGATATTAAAGAAGATATATGCAAAATATAATTAATATACTTATGTAATAAGTGGTTGAGTAAAATATAATAAAATGTTAAAGTGATATTATCATATATAAGCTTTTTAAAAAAAATTAAATTTATTTAAATGTATTAAAAGAAAAATCCATAAGACCATTAGCTTCATTAAATTTTAGAGCTTAAAATTTTAAGCTGAATAGCATGTTAAACTCATGGGACCACTAGATTTAAATTATTCCTAAAAAAGACTAATGCAGTTTTAAGAGACAAAAATAACCCAAGGAACACTTTTAAATTCACATGAAACTTAAGTAGTCTTTGGTTTAGTGTTGTTATGGAAGATGCTAAAATAAATGTGGATATCTCACTAGATATAAGCAAATCCATGTGTTCTCAGCCACCAAATACAAATTTTAAAGCTAATTTAATATTTTTATTTTATTTTATCTATTGATCTATAATTTATCTTAACAAAAAGAAGAAGAATTTTGGTTTTGATTTAATTTTGGGACATTCAATTTTACATCTAAGTTGAAAAAGTAGAAGTTAAATTTATGTAGTAATTTAATATTAATTTTTTTTTATAATTGTATATTATATTTAATTATTTAAAATAAATAAAAATATATAATAATTATGAAATAGACTAGTTTAGTAGTTTAATTTTATTAATATATTAAACATTAAATAAAAATTTATTTAAGATATTATTATAGAATTTGAATCAAAAAATTGTTATCTGAATCTTTTTTAGCTAAAAAGAATTTGTGAAAGGCATTTGATTTAATGGTAAAGTCCATGTTGTGGATATCTAGATAGTGTGAGTTCAAATTTTTTATAATATAACAAAATATTGTGATGTAAGGTATCACAATGACACAAATGTTCTTAAGTTGGTAGTGGAACTTTCCCTAGCCGGGTTATTTCAAAACAATGAGATTGTAAATTATAAAAAGGACCTTAACCCTCTTCAATGAGATGAAACCTTACAACTCTCCATCTTTATGATGATTTTGTGTTACTAGACTATTTGATGAAAACAAAATAATAAGAATAACCTAACAAAGAAAAAATGATCACAAATTATTCATTTTATTTGAGCCAATATAGTAGATTAAGAGTGTCACAACTTTGCAAGTTAAACTATAGATCCATTAGCCCCTTCACAATGACAACAATAATATGTACCACTATCTATCATAAGCTTGCATAACAAATTCAATAAATTGTAGGAATTTGAGATATTTTTCACTAACACACTATGTCTAAGTAGTTGATGTTTTGTTTGAGATTGTTAAAGTAGTGTGAGATAATTGTAGAAATAAAACCCAAAATAATTTTAAAAATTTGAAAATGTTTTGTAGGAATAAAATTATGATTTTTTTTTTAAAGTGATAATTTTTTTATTAGGAATACCAATAGGATGATTGAATCCTTTAATAAGGACAATTGCATATGTCATAATAATGTTTCCTTTACTAGTAAACTAATAAAAACACTCTTCAATTATGATGGATGCCCATGCCTTGTTTCAAAGCTCCCATTTTTGCCCACTCTATATTCCAAGTCTAAAAAAAGAAAGAAAAGATGACACAACAAAAAAAATATTAAGAGCCTAAAATTATACAAAATATAAAAGGACTCAATAAAAGAAATTCTCAAGTTTTGTGTGCAAATAAATTAGTTGAAAGAAAAGAAAGAAGTTACGGGGTATCAAATTTTGAATATTCCACCACAACCATATGTTAAGAAGTGTGAATAGATTATAAGGAAATCAAAGAACACTAACAATATTACAAACATGAGTTGACAAAATGGATGAATTTGTTGGCCACATGAAGATGATCTATAAGATGAGACAACATATTGTGGAATTATGAGCACCACTAAAGTGTACATCCATATATACATATCTCTAAAGTGTATATCCATATTTTCACCTTTCTATCTTCCTATTTTTCCTATTTACTTTTTCATTTTGGACTTTTTTACTTACCATTGGTTTGTTGTGCTTTAATGCTCATTTCACCTTCTATATTTTTCCACACACTTGGTCTTCCCCATTAGAGGTATCTTAGGGGGATGGATTTTGGCTAAAAATTTCTTTCGATTCTTTTCTTATTCACACCTTTTTTCATATATTTAGTTTATAGACATTTTCCTCTTACCTTCATCCACCACCTAGGTTGACACATTTTGACCTTTTAAACTTTATATCCACTCCTAGTTTTTATATATGCTATCACTAAATTACCACTTTATTTTCATACATTTCTTTATTACAGTTTATGTTCTACCTTTATTTACATATATTTTCTATGTCTACGAGTCCTACTACTTCCCATTATTGATTGGTTTGTAGGCTTTGACCTAACATTGTTAAATCATGTTTTTAGAGTTTGAATACTAATCCTATATTGATCCCACTTACAAAGTTGCTTATTGATCCTACATTGATATACCAAGATTATTTATAATTTACATTTTGAGCCTAGATCTCTACATTAACTTGTAGAGTCACTAATTGACCCTACTTTATTATATTATTATTCTATATTGTATAATTTGTACAACTTGCATTCCACTTGATAAATCCTTGGCAATAATCATTGCATTGCGGAAAAATCATATCTCCCCTCTTCATAGATTTTATATTCAAGGTAAAATATTTACATTTAGGGAGGTCATGCCTTCCTCTCTATTCCATCCTTGAATTTATATCCACATATATTTCCATTAGGGACATCATGCATCTCACATGACATCTTTTACCATGTGTTCCTTACACATTAGGGATATCACTCAATTGATGATCTATAACTGATTGAATGTTTGAAGATGACAAGTTGATGATCACCGAGCTGTAGAAAGTATATGCAAGACATTAAATCAATTAATGTAGTGTATTGTCATTGATGTCAACTTGATATAATCTGATTGGTCATATACATAATGTCATAGACTTCAAGAAATCCTCTAACAAGGTCGCACTTAACAATGTGTTTGTAACCTTTAACAGGGTTGGCTCTTCACCGAGCTCAGTTTCGAAGAGTGAAAATTTTGGGTTACCGGTCCCAAGTGATTTTTCCCTTAATTGGGTTTCCACATTAAAAATCCATGTGTCAAATGTGTATATGGTTCATTGCTTTGATGTTTTTCTTTACACATTACTAAAACAGGATCGGTCGGTAAACACTAAGTTTATTTACTGATATTCGGTAAAGGCTAGGAAAAGACAACTTCTATTCGGTAAAGCTTAAGAAAAGGATAAATAGTATAATCACCGAGCAGTATATATATGTTATATTCACACAAGGCATAAATCTTGTAGGACTGAAGATAACTAGAGTTTTTATATATGTGATATAAGTTTTGGTTGAATTATTGGATTAATTATTGAGGCCACTGATTCACCCCCCCTCTCAGTTATTCTAACAATTGGTATCAGAGCCAAGTTGCTTGGAAGAGAGTTTTAAGACTCAAGCTAAAGATCACACGATGAGTAAAAGGGATGTGCCTAAGTTGAAAAAAGACAAATCTGCATCATGGAAAAGCATGATAAGACTCCACCTCTCGAGTATTGGAAATGATGTCACACAATACTTGGATATTGAATTTGTTTCACCTACTGGACCTCCAACAGTTGATCAATTGAGAGAGAAACATGAACACAATTCTATGATGATAGAACTTGCTTCCTCACTCTTCGATGCTGAATTTGAAGATGTCAAATCATGCACCACTGCAAAGCAAATGTGGGACAAACTCAAGCTAGTACATGGAGGAGATAAAAATGTGCTAAGGGCTAAAGCTGAAAGCCTAAGAGGAAATTTTGATGACCTAATAATGAAAGAAGGAGAAAACATCACTCAATAAAACTATAGAATCAAATAGATTAATGTTATCCGAGGAGTAGGAAGTGTACTTGAAGAAGAAACAGTGGTAAGTAAAATTTTGAGTACCTTACTGCCTGTTTATGCTATTAGAGTATTTGCTATACAAGAAATGAGAGTAGTAGCAAATAACAATGTTACTCTAGATAGTTTGATTGATAGACTTATTTCATTTGAGATGAATAACTTTGACAACAGTGTCTTACCAACTATTGAGTCTGCATTCAAATCTTCTCTAAAAATAAGTAAATAAAGTCATAAACACACTATGAGAAATGATAGTGAGAGTGATAGTGATGAACAATAACTTGATTAAATTGAAGCACTTATGGCTAGAAGATTGCAAACAGGAAAAGGTAGATACAAAGTTAAATAGCCATTAGTTTGTTTTAATTACAAAGAGATTGGACACTTTACTGCTAGATTCCCTAACAAGAGAAAAGATGAAAGAAATAATGATAGATCATATGAAAATAAGTTTGACATAAGTGATGACCAAGACTACCAAAGAAACCGACACTCTGACAGAAGAGATAACTGAGACTTCAAGGACAAAGGAAAGAAGTCTTGTTACCTGGTTGAGAACAAAGATGAAAATAATGACACCGAATCTGATGAAGATATTGAGGTGGTATTTGTTGCTATGAAGGATAATTCAAACGAAGAAGGAAGGTATGTTGAAACTGCACTCATATCTAAGGTTAGTAAAAATGATGTCTGGATTATTGATAGTGGTTGAACTCACCACATGACCGGAGATAAGGAAAATTTTGAAACTTTTGAATATTATAATGGTGGATCAGTAAGAATGGGTAATGACTCACCTTGTCTAGTTGAGGGTAAAGGAACCATCATGTTGAATAATCTGATCAGATGTGAAAATGTATATTGGGTGAAAGGACTTAACTATAATCTATTGAGTGTTTCACAGCTGAATAACATAGGACACCGAGTTTCATTTGAGAATAAAAAGGCAAAGATCTATAATGAAACAGGAAGGTTGATCGATACTGGTGAACAAACAAAAGGTAAGCTATTCTATCTTGATGATATTAAGACCACTTGTTTATTGAATAGAAATGAAGACATTTGGTTGTGGCATAAAAGGTTATGTCATGTGAATTTTGACAACATGATTAGGATAAGAAAGAAGAGAAAACTAAGAGGATTACCGAGCATGTCAAAACCCGACCATGTCATGTGTAAGAATTGTCAAAAAGGTAAAATGACAAAGTCTAGTTTCAAGAGAAAAACTTACACATCTAATGCTATTCTAGAGCTAGTCCATACTGACTGATGTGGACCAATGAGAACAAAGAGATACTATGGTGATAGATACTTCATTCTATTTGTTGATGATTATGCTAGAATGATGACTGTTATGTTCTTAAAAGAGAAATCAGAAGCATTTAATATGTTTAAATGGTATAAATCTATAGTTGAAAAACAAAGTGGAAATGAACTAAATTGTCTAAGGTCAGATAGAGGAGGAGAATTTATTTATGATGAATTCACTAAATTTTGTAATGAGCGTGGAATTACAAGATAGGTTTCTACACCAAGAACATCACAACAAAATGGGATTGCTGAAAGAAGGAATAGATCAATCATTGATTGTGCCATAACACTAATGATTAAGAAAGGCATCACACAAACATTCTAGAGAGAAGTTGTCAGTACTGTTGTCTATACATTAAACCAAGTTCAATTGAAGAAAGACACCAATAAGACACCTTATGAGCTATGGTATGGATACACACCTAATGTAAGTTACTTTAGAATTTTTGGAAGTCAATTTTATATTTTGAAAGATGATAGAAATGGAAATCTTGACTCCAAAAGTGATGAAGGAATATTTCTAGGTTATTCTACCAAAAGAAAGGCTTATAAATGTCTTAACAAATCCTCTAACAAAATAATTGAAAGTGCAAATGTCAAAGTGGATGAATTTGCTGAGAAAAATGATGAGGAAAGAAGAAAGGAACTAGAAAAATACAAAAGATTTGTCTACAGTGAAGAACCTGACACTCTTCTCAAGAAACAATGCATCGCTAAGCAACATAACAATGCAACCGAGCATCAAGCTGCAAACACCGAAAATTAGAAAATTGCTCACAATTATGTACCGAGAGATGAAGATCTAAAGGAAGGTCAATATGATGATCAGAATGATAAACAAAGATCTGAACCGGTACTTGCCAAGTATGTCAAAAGATACCATCCACAGAACCAGAAAATAGGAGACAAAAAGGCTAGAATGAGAACAAGAAGTAATTCACTGAACACTAGATGTTTGATTTGTGATTTTGAGCCTAAATCTGTTAATACTGCACTTGAGAATCAAGAATGGGTCAGAGCAATGAATGAACAAATTGAGTAGATTGAGAAAAATAGAACATGGATATTAGTACCTAGACCGAGTAACAAAAATGTCATTGGTACCAAATGGATATTCAGAAACAAGCTGAATGAGAATGGAGAAATCACAAGGAACAAAGAAAGACTAGCATCCAAATGGTATGCACAAGAAGAAGGTATTGAATATGGAGAAACCTTTGCACCCATTTCTAGGATAGAAGGAGTAATAATTCTACTTGCTTATGCTGCTTTCAAAGGATTCACAGTATACCAAATGGATATCAAATCTGCATTCCTAAATGGAATACTAGAAGAAGAAGTATACATTTAAAAACCAGAAGAGTTTGTTGATCCTAACAAGAGAAACATGGTTTGTAGAATACACAAAGCCTTGTATGGATTGAAACAAGCACCATCACTCTTATCTCATAAGTATTGGATTTGTAATAAAAAGTGGTAACAGTAATCTATATTTAAAAGAAGATAATGATGATAACATTCTGATTGCTGAGATATTTGTTGATGATATCATATTTGGAGGTAATGATTTGTTATGTAAATCATTTGCTGGTGAAATGAGCAAAGAGTTTGAGATGTCAATGTTTGGGGAGATAAAAAAATTTCTTGGTCTACATATTCTTCAACAAGATGAATGCATCTACATCACACAATCCAAATACATCAAGGAAGTTATGAAGATATTGAAAATGGAGGACTCCAAACCAGTTGGAACACCGATGGAAACCAGATGCAAAATGACAAAGGAAGACGATTCAACCAAGGTAAATCAAACCTTATATAAATCTATGATTGAAAAACTCATGTATGTTCTACATACTAGATGAGATATATCACATGTAGTTGGAATAGTTGCAAGATTCTCTGCTAATCCCAAAGAATCACACATGACTGTTGTTAAAAGAATTCTTAGATATCTAAAGAATACCAAAGACTATGGTCTATGGTATAATAAAGAAGGAAAAATTGAGCTTCAAGTCTATATAGATGTTGATTGGGCTGGAAACATTGATGATAGAAAGAGAACAACGGGACGAGCATTCTTTATGGGTGACAGACTTATCATAGGGATAAGTAAAAAGCAAGGATGCATTTCTCAATCCACTGCAGAAGCAAAATATGTGGTCACTGCTGCAAATTGCTCTAACATTTCATGAATCAAGAAACTACTGAAAGATATGAATATGGAAATCCTTGATCCATTAATAATCTATTGTGATAATGCAAGTGCTATCAACATTTTGAAAAACCCTATGATACATGCTAAGACAAAGCACATTGCTATCAAGTATCATTACTTAAGGGAACAAGTACAAAAGAAAGAGGTGATATTGCAATATGTTCAATCCAAAGAACAATTAGAAAACATATTCACATAGCCATTGCCAAAAGATACATTTGAGTACCTGAGGAAGAGACTAGGGGTCCGACCCTTGTCTACTGGCCACTAAGCTGACTAGGAGGCTGCATCAACCTACACATTATCAGAAGATCATTCATGTTGATGAAAGATTGGAAATGGACTACAATGATATATCAGTACAAGAAGGTACTTGTCTGAACCAAACACCAGAGATATTGTTAGATACTACAAATTTGTATTGTTGATGACAGAATGGAGAATAGATTCAATGATATATTTTAGTTTGGAATTGTTGTCAAAGGGAGAGATGAACTAAATGAATATATTCATATGAAATACTATCTTGATCATCCAAAGAGAGAGAAGAAAAATATCCATCATAAAGAGGAACAATCAAAGGGAGAGAAAGATTCAAAGAAACAACCATCCATCTAAGGGGGAGATTTAGAGAAAAAAATTAACACTGCATATCTATCCAGAAAAGGGATAAGAGATTCTAAAACAAAGGGAGAGACAAAATCAGAAGTTGCTACATCTATCCAGTGAAGGGAATGAAGAATGAAGAAAGCACTCTGCAAGAATAAAATCTAAGCTAGAAGAGCTTACCAAGAGTCAGATATTTGAATTGGTTATAGAATAATATGTTTGGTATGATATTGCATGCTTTACATTTCTTATTTCATATTGTTTCGATAAGTATGTTTCCATCAATTCCAAAGGGAGAGAGTGATGAACTATAACTGATTGAATGTTTGAAGATGACAAGTTGATGATCACCGAGCTACAGAAAGTATATGCAAGACATTAAATCAGTTAATGTATTGTATTGTCATTGATGTCAAATTGATATAATTTGATTGGTCATATACATAATGTCATAGACTTCAAGATACCAAAGAGATAAATTTTATGTTATTAGAAAATATATAAAGCCAGTGTATACCGACGGACAGTGCACACCAACGGATAGAGAACCCCAAGTAGTCACAGTGTATCCCAAGCACCACAACCCCGAGCATAAGTGAAATGAACCCTGAGAAATTCACAGTGTTGACCGACAGACAATGTTGATGCCCGAGGACAACTGGAATCAATGACCGAGAAAACTAAGAGTTGATCACCGATCAGAACTAGAGCTAGGAAACGACAAAATACTTAGCTGGCAGGAGCTATAATTAAATTTAACTGATTGATTACTTTGTTTTCATCGATCAGATAAAATAAGGATAAGAAGGAGATTTAAACCACAGAAAACAAGGAGAGGTTTGTGGAATAAATCTAAAGAAAATCTTTAAAGATTAAAGCAATGCATGGCGAGATTTGCGGATCAAGAAAGCTATCTACGTCAAGAACACGAAAGACAAGGAATGTAAATGGTAAAATCATGTCTATATAAAGAGACAAGTAATTCATTATCAGAGAGGAATGTTGAATACAATTCTGGTGAAGATAGAATTCTTCATGCAGATCTGATCATACAAGCTGAGGAATAGAGCCAAGAATTCTGCAAACACCAAGCAATAGAGAAGCAACAACATTCACCGAGCAGAAAGAACAAGGAGGGGAGAAAAGGAACAGAAGATACAGTTTATCAGAAAGGTATTATGGACTTAGAATAGATCTGAAAATCTTCAAATTTGAGTTGTATTAATGAACAAATCATTTACTATTTCAGTTTAACCATTGATTCAGAGAATTTCTTAACCGAGTGGGATTTAGCAGTCCTTAATGTATTGAGATACTCAAAACTTTTTTACTTGTTGACAACATAGTGAATGCACAAGGTCAAAATACTAACCAATGGTTTTAAATCCTCTAACAAGGTCGCACTTAACAATGTGTTTGTAACCTTTAACAGGGTTGGCTCTTCATCGAGCTCAGTTCAGAAGAGTGAAAATTTCAGGTTACCGGTCCCAAGTGATTTTTCCCTTAACTGGGTTTCCACATTAAAAATCCATGTGTCAAATGTGTATATGGTTCATTGCTTTGATGTTTTTCTTTACACATTACTAAAATAGGATCGGTCGGTAAACACTAAGTTTATTTACTGAGATTCGGTAAAGGCTAGGAAAAGACAACTGCTATTCGGTAAAGCTTAAGAAAATGATAAATAGTATAATCACCGAGTAGTATATATATGTTAGATTCACACAAGGAATAAATCTTGTAGGAATGAAGATAACTATAGGTTTTATATATGTGATATAAATTTTGGTTAAATTATTAGATTAATTATTGAGGCCACTGATTCACCCCCCCTCTCAGTTATTCTAACATCAATCCCTTGCATACTATCATGGTCCTACCTATATTCCATATGATTACTACCTTACATACAACTTTTTGTGCTCGTACTAGATTCAAAACCATACTAGGGGGAAAACATTTCTCTAGTTCCCATTGTACCTACAACAATTGTGTTTGTCCATTGAGGACTACATAATTATTCAATTTTTTTATAGTTTAAGATGACATCATACAATATAAAATCTTATCTCTAATTAATATATTTTCAAGTCTTACAAGATAATTCTAGACATTATACATTATTGTCACATGTATTCATTAGTTTTATTCCTTTATATGCAATTCATATATTTACATGCTTATCTATATATTTCATTTAATTTTATGTATACCATTTTCTCTCCCTTGCTGCTTTGTTTCCTACACCCACAACTAACTAAAAGAGGGAATACATTTTCACTAATTCATATGTTGAGTTTTCAAGTAGTAACAAGTGTTGCATATACTCATTACCATAACCAAACAAAGCATTAAATCACATGACATGTGCTGTTCTTGATTCACTGTGTCATCTTATCTAGTCATTAAATCAAGTGATGTTGAAAGCACATGATTATATCATAATTTAAATAGCCAAAAATTATTAATTGTACTCATTGTTATTATTTTACTTTTTCAAATAAATTTGTAAACCTCCTATTTTAAACCTAATTTTCAATTGTGAGTCAAAAATTACTCATATGCTTTTTTTGTGTAGGTTTTTATAGGGAGCGCATATTAAAGGATAAACTCAAATAGTGAAGGATTGTAGGATATATATTACTTTACAATGACCCCCTTTCATATCCTTTTATGTTTGAATATTTACTTTGCATGCATGGTTTTGATGATTATATACAATGAGATGTATGACCATTTTAGGGTTTGAGTGCCACCAAATTTAGGGGAAAAGTTTGCATGTGCCCTTTCTATTTTCCTTTTACTATGTACCAAATTTAAGGAAATATCTTCATATGATGCAAGCTTATGTTAAGAAGGGATAATTTATCTATCCATTTTATATGTCCATGTGTTAGGACTATTTGTTTCATTCAACTTGCAATCTTAAACTCTCTTTATAATTGTAGGTAATAAATAATATGTGTTCTAAGAAACATTTAGAGGGTAAAAATGGATTCCCTTATATGTGAGGGAATTATTCATCTATGAGAATCTAATATTACATGAATATTTATTTTCATACAATTACATATAAGGGAATCTAATATTAATGAATAAGTAGAAGATCAATGAGATAGATCATTGAGAAAAAATGTTAGATGTGTAAGATCAATACATGATTGAGGTGATGTATTTGCAACCCCAAACTTGAGTAGATCATTCATTTAACCTTGATCCATAGAATTGATCCCAAACAAATCATAAATTGATTTTGAAATCCAAAGCATTTTATCTACAAAATGATCACCTTTCTCAAGAAACCATATTTCATATTCTTCATTCAAATATACATATTTGTGTTTGCACATATATATCACATTTTAAAAAAAAAAAATTATCAATCCCAACTAATTGATTAAGTGCATTTAATAAATTAACCTAGGTTAACTAAAAATGAAAGTTTTCTTTATTTTTACTTATGAATATATTTTTTAACAATGCATGTATGAGTTTTAGCTCATTAATCTTCATTTATAATATATGACCATTAAAGAGAGAAGATGTGAAGCATGACTAACTAAGAATACAATTATCTAATATTAGACTTATTTATCATGTGTTTACAACTAGCATGAAGAAATTGTAGACATCCAAAATTTACCACCAATTTTTCAAACCAAATTTCTAATAAATTAATAGTCTTCACCATCATCATTGATCAATTCTTCATTAAGATTGATTAATCTAATATAATCAATTGGTCTTAATCCATAGTTCCTCTAACTTAATTAAGTTAATTCATGATTATTTAATCAAGGCTAATTAATCTCTTCTACAATTTTCTCTATGGTTTAGATCCATACCATCATTGATTCTTTTTTATTTAATTTTAGCCATTAAATATCTCTATATGGATATAAATCTAAAATTTATAGACCACTTAGCATGTGTCTCTTCTCCTCCCATGCTTTACATGTGAGTATGCCACCTTATACCACTTCTTTCTCACACATGTGTGAGCATGCACTCCTTTCTCCTTCCATTTGAATATCTTCTCATATCACATCCTTACGTTGGAATTTTTGTAACCAATCAACCTGATGAACTGTAATTGATTGAATGTTTGAAGCCATTGTTGATATTCAATTGAGTTGCAGAAGTGATGATAAAAATTATCGGTTATTTTATTGTCGTTGATATCAAATTATTTGAGTATTATTATGGTGGAAAATTTTTCCTGTGAATTGGAGATCTGGAACAAACAATGTTTATGTGATTGGAAAATGAAGAGTTCTATATACACCGACAGATAATGTATACCGAGCACAGTGATACTCGAGCTAGGGGTTGCAGACACAACATGATTAATACTATGACCAAGCAGTTAATTCAAATTGAGGCCGACTAGGATGTTGAGCTGGCAATTGATAATTTTGAGGTAAAAGATAAAAAAAATTATTTGATCAAACGGTCGTGAAAATTCAATGAGGATCAGACGACAAAGATTGAAATGTTTTTTTTAACACAATTGCCGAGGATGGATCAAGCGGGAAAATGAACAATGGAGATTAAGCGGAAAGATCTGAAGGATGTGAATTAAATGAGCTATGATGTCTATATAAGAGACAAGAGATTCATTTTGAATCACATGATGCTACATTTGATGTGCATACATGTGAGTTTATGCATGATTGATCAAACTGGTTAAAGACAAAACTGATCATTTTTTGCAGACATAACCGAGTGATAGAGGAAAGAGCATTACAGAGTAGAACAAGTATGAAGTATGAGATGAAATAAAGAAGTACAAATTGATCAGAGGTATTATGTACTTAGCATAGATCTGAATATCTGCAAAATAGAGTTGTATTTGAATCAGATCACTACTGTATCAATTTAACCATTGTTACAGATAAATCTCTTAACCGATTAGGACAATGAAGTCTTTATTATAACATTAAGAGAATGTTGAGTATTTTCTTGTTGACCCCATAGTGAATGCATGGTCAAGAGAGAAATGTTAGTTTTAAATCCTCTATAAGGTCACATTTAATAGTGTGCATTGTAACCTTTAATAGGGTTGGATCTTCACCGAGATCACTTCAGAAGAGTGAAAATATTTTGGGTTACTGGTCCCAGTTGGTTTTTCCCTTAACAGGGTTTCCACATTAAAAATTTGTGTCAATGTGCATGAATGTTGTGAATTGTTATTTTAATTTACACTTTATTTTATTGACTTAGATCGGTAATTATAGTATTAATTTAATGACATTCGGTAAACACTATTGATGATAGTTTAAGATTACATAATACATTTTCACTGAGCTGAGTTTAATATTTGAATTTGTTTTGGTATACATCTAGAAAAATTTGGGACTACAGGATAATTTGTGAGGAGACTGATTCTAACTGATTCACCCCCCCTCTCAATTATTCTAACAATTGGTATCAGAGCATACAATGCTTAGAAGAAATTTTTGAAGGACTTAAGCTAAAGATCACAAGATGTATAAGAGAGATGAACCTAAGATGAGCAAGGATAACTTCTCAACATGGAAAATTAGAATGAGACTATACCTATCAGGAATTGGAGACAACATTGCAGATTATCAGGACAATGAATTCATTCTACCTTCTGGACCTTTGACTGTTAATCAGATGAAAGAGAAACATGAACATAACCTTATCATGGTGGAGATTGCTTCTTCACTCACAAATGCTGAATTTGAGGACATCATGACATGTACAAATTACAAGCAGATGTAGGATCAGCTTACACTAGTTTATGGAGGATATGCAAATGTACTGAGAGCCAAAGATGAAAGTCTTCATAGAAATTTTGATGATATGAGAATGAAGGAAGGAGAGAACATAACACAGTATAGTACCCAACTTAAGGAAGTTGTGAATGCTATTTGAGGACCTGGTGGAACCATTGATGAAGACACCATTGTGAGTAAGATTATTAGAACTCTATTGCCTATTTATTCTATAAGAGTCTCTGTAATACATGAAATGAGAGGTGCACCTGGAAACAACATTATTGTTGATAGTCTTATTGGAAGATTGATTTCTTTTGAACTGAATAAATTTGACAACAATATTGTACCATCTATGGAGTCCAAATTTATGTCTTTGTAATGCCCCGCCAGGTGTAAGATAAAATATAGTGGCACAAGAAGGATTCCCTAAATAAGATTTATGTAATATAGTAAAGTGAGATCCTAAGGCCAAGTTTATGTTTTCTTACACTTAATTAATATGATAAAATAGCTTGAGGAACACATAAGAAATAAATGGACAAGATACCTACCTCATAACATAGAAGATCTGAAAAAACTCATTTTCTAAGGTATTTATTGATTTTTTGGAAAATCTGACAGTTGATACAGAACCAGAACGCAGAGACGAACAAAACCCAGAAATCATTTTCTGTTCTGATGTCGTCTTATGAAAAAGGTCGACCTTGACCCATAAATGTCAACCCTAACCCAATAATGTCGACCCTGACCTGCACAGATCTGAAAGTGACTATGTTCATGCCGTCCGAAAGAAAACCGAAAAGGGTATCCAGATCTGATCTCTGATCTACTATTCTACACCTGTAACTCCTAAAAATAGCACCTACAAATATCTGAAAAGAGGAATTTTGGGGTGGCTATATAGGGTTTTGCCTTAGTCAAACCCCCATTTTGGTGATCTCCACCTCCATGAATAGCTGAATATAGAAAGTAATGTGTGTGTGTATTGATCTCTTGAAGAGAGCTTGTAAACATGCAATATCAAGATCTAATCTTCTAGATTAACAATCCTAACATAACATGGAAATGAGAAAGCAATGCATAGATTTGAATATGA
>MU227665.1:1244665-1254814 GCA_018584345.1 Thuja plicata
TTGACAAATGTGAAAGAATCTTGTTCCATTGTTTGCCAGTAGTATCCCATTCTGAGAAGTTTATTAACTAAAGATTTTCCACCAAAATGTCCTCCACAAGAGCCAGAGTGAGCTTCTACTAAAGCTATAGGTATTTCAGTCTTGTTAAGACATCTTAATAATAAACCATTGTAAAAACATTTATAAAGTGTTTCCCCTAAAATGATATAGCGGGCTGCAAGTTTTCTAATACGATTGAGTGTGTTCCTTGTTGCAGATTCTAGAAAAGTATTATATTTCAGAAAATGAAAGATATGTGAATACCATTCATCTAAATGCAAATTACAACAATCCATGGTAACCTTATCAGAAATTGCAGGGATTTTAAGAGTGTGTATAGTAAATTGAAATTCTTCCTTGTTGTTCTCGAGGCAAACCAAAGAAGCTGTGCTTGCCATGGCATCCGCATGTCGATTATCTTTCCTAGGTAAAGTTTGAATTGTGTAAGAAGAAAATTGTGAAAGAATATCTAGAGACAAATCTCGATATTGTGCCATCTTATCATTCTTAGTTTGATAACCTCCTTTGATTTGTTCCACAATCAATTGTGAATCCCCATAAATTTCTAAGTTTTTAATATGAAGTGATAAAGCTGTCCGTAAACCAGCTATAAGAGCTTCATATTCGGCAACGTTGTTAGTACAAGGAAAAGTTAATTTATATGACATAGGGATCGGTTTCTTCATAGGGGGGATCAAGATAATGCCCACCCCTATGCCTGTCTTGCATTTAGAGCCATCAAAATATAATTCCCAAATGTCATCTTGTTTGATTGCAAATATATTCTCATCAGGGAATTCTGCTGAGGTAACATGTGTATTAGAATAAGGGCAAGGAGTGTTAGCTAAATAATCAGTTAATGCCTGTCCTTTAATTGACTTTTGAAGGATGAAATTAAGATCAAATTCTGTGAGCAACATCACCCATTTAGCTAATCGACCAGAGAGGTCAGTTTTTGAGAAAAGATGTTTTAAAGGATCGAATTTAACAATCACATTGACTTCAACATTGAGTAAGTAATGCTGGAGTTTTTGAAAAGCATAAACTAAAGCCAAGCATTGTCATTCTAGTTGAGTGTATCGTGTTTCATAATCCAACAAAGTTTGACTAATATAGTATACTGGTCTTTCCTTTCTGTCATTATCATGCTGGGCCAACAATGCACTTACAACATTTGTTATGGCAGAAGTATATAGATAAAAGGGTTTATTAAATTGAGCAGGTTATAAGATAGGAGGATTAGCAAGATATTCCTTAAATTGCTCAAAATATTTCTTGCATTCCTGGTTCCAAGAAAAGATAGTATCCTTTCTAAGTAAAGAAGTAAAAGGAACAGTCCTATCAGCTAGGTTAGAAACAAAGCGACGAATAGATTGTATTTTACCTTGTAGACTGTGTAATTGAGAAATATTCTTAGGAGGAGACATGTTAACAATAGCATCAATCTTCTCAGTATCAACTTCTATGCCTCGCTTGGAAATAATAAATCCTAATAATTTTCCAGAATCAACTCCAAAAGCACATTTCTTAGGATTTAACCTCATGTTATAATTCCTAATTCTTTCAAATATTTGTCTTAGAATGAACACATGATCTTCTCTTTGTATAGATTTTGCCAAAATATCATCGACATAATCTTCCAAAATCTTATGAATGTAATCATGAAAAATCAAAGTCATGACACGTTGATAGGTAGCTCCCGCATTTCTTAATCCAAAAGGCATCATGACCCAACAAAATGTCCCCCAAGGTGTAATAAATGTGGTTTTAAGTTTATCCTCAACAGGAATAAAGATTTGATTATAACCTAAAAATCCATCCATAAAAGACAATAATGCATGACCCGCTATTGAATCCACAATCATGTCAATATTAGGTAGCGGGAAGTCATCTTTTAAGGATGCTTTGTTTAAGTCGTGAAAATCAGTACACATTCGTATTTTGTTTCCCCCTTTAGAAACAACCACAATATTGGAAATCCATTCAGAATAATCAATAGAGCAGATGAATCCTGCACCTAGTAATTTTTGAATTTCAGCTTTTACCAGTAAAGCGATGCTAGGATTCATCTTACGAATCTTTTGTTTCACAGGTTTAGCATTGGGCTTAAGAACAATATTGTAAGTGACAATTTTGGGATCTATACCTGGCATATCCGAATATGTCCAAGCAAAGATATCCTTATATTCAAGTAAGAGAGAAACCAATTGGTCATGTTCATCTTGATTCAAACACTTCCCAATTTTAATTGTTCTTTCCACATCATTCTTATCTACTTGAACCTCAATGGTCTCAGTTATTAATAAATTACTTTATACAAGAGAATCAGTTGGAAAAGGGGAAATATCTGATTCATCATGTTCTCCAAACTAAGCTTCATTATTCAGACAATATAACCTTCTCCTTTTATGATGAAATGCAGGTAGATCTTGATAGGCTCCTAAAAAGTCAGCAAGAGCTTCATCCTCGGGAAAGATGTCCAACCTTGGCTTTTTATCCATGTCAAGGAGAAGAGGATTAACCAATTTCAAATGTCCACCACAAATATGATTAAAATTAAGAGGAAAGACCGATGGTTGCCTATAAGGATTAAATCCCAACCCATAAGTATAATCACCACCTTCATTATCCAGGGGTACTTGTATACCTTGTTCGTACTTACCACAACCTTTTCCCTTGAATCCGGCTTTCTTGAGTAAATGGTAACCAAAACCGTATATTTCAGCCATATCAGATTGAGTTAAAGGAGCGGCATATGTCACAATGTCATAACAATCTGGTTTTATTGTTTCAATTGTTTCATCATGAGAAGTAGCAACAAAGTTACATTTCAATGCCTCAGAAAGCGGAGAGGGAATAAAAACTTGTTTTTCAAACTCAGTTTGTTCTTTCATTAATTCCAAATCTGACACTTTATATTCTCCTATGAAAGTAGGATTAAAATCCAATGTTCCCTAATCATCTTCCATCAAGGAGGAAGATGGGATCTCGTCTTGTTTAACCTCAGGTGATTGTTCAAGTTTTTTAATTGGTTGTATAGGCTCAGGAACCTTAGCATATTTTGTGTTTAAATAGGGATTTGGTTCATCATCCGCATGTAATGTGTACATTAGATTGTTGTATATGAACCTACCCTTGCGATGAAGATTACAAGGAACCACATGCATAGTATGTAACCAAGGTCTTCCTAATATAAGATTCTAATTGAGTGGTCCTAGCATAACATGGATAGGAGTATAAAGAAGCACATGACCAACTTTAATGGGAAGCGTAATAATACCCAAAGTTTTCTTTGCAATATTATCAAATCCACAAATAGGAATATTGTCTGGTTGAATAGTTGTAAGATCAGATTTAATTGCCTTAAGCATATCCATGCTACAAACATTAAGCCCAGATCCATTATCAATCAATGTTCTACGAATGATACTCTGATTAATAGAGACAACAACCATAAGAGTATCGTATTGATTCTGCACCTCAACAGTAGGTAAATCTTTATCAGAAAATACAATAGGAGGTATAGAAGGCATAGTATGCATGCACTCTAGAAATGAATTAATGTTCTCTTGATTAGGAGGCGTGGCAGGGAGAGTGGATAAGGATTTTTGCAACGCCTCATAATATGTAGGGGAAGTTTGAAGTAATTCCCATAAAGATATCTTAGCGGGAGTAGCGCATAATTGTTCCACTAAGTCATATTCCCTAAAGGAAGAAGGTAACCTAGGGGCTTGAGGAAGCACAGGTTGAGAAGGAGGTAAAGTTGCTGGGACAGTAGGTTGAGGATTATTTTGTGTGCGATAAGTATGTGAAACAAAATCCATGTTATCAAAGAAATCCAAGGGATTTATGGGTTTTCCCTTAATAGTTATTTGAGGACATCCTTTTACCATCATCAAAGGTTTTGGAAATAATATTTTAGGTGTCTCGATGTTACAAATAGAGGAATAGGATGGTAACCATGCATACACTCTATGGTAAAAGTCAATTGAAGAGGTTGTGGAGAAGGATGAAATAGGAAGGAAATCCATGGGGGTCTCGTTCAAACCATTTGCATTCTCACTTCCATGTACCTCATTAAGGGATCTATCCTTTTGTACAACAAAATCCTCATCAAAGTATTCAAAACAAAAATCATACATGTTGAAACACTACAAGCATGAAAAATGTAAATGTTTTTGTATTTTTAAAGTAATTTTACAATTTTTTATGAATTTTGAAATATAAATGCAAAAGCATAAAAGAAAGTCTACTTCTATATGCATACAAAATCTAATATGAAAAGTGAATCTAACACCAATGAAAAAGAAAGAGTTGTCTATCGTGGGTTCACCAAAATGTAAGATAAAATATAGTGGCACAAGAAGGATAGCCTAAATAAGATTTATGTAATATAGTAAAGCGAGATCCTAACGCCAAGTTTATGTTTTCTTACACTTAATTAATATGATAAAATAGCTTGAGGAACACATAAGAAATAAATGGACAAGATACCTACCTCATAACATAGCAGATCTAGAAAAACTCATTTTCTGAGGTCTGTATTGAGTTTCTGGAAAATCTGACAGTTGATACAGAACCAGAACGCAGAGACAAAGAAAACCCAGAAATCATTTTCCATTCCGATGTCATCTTATGAAAAAGCTCAACCTTGACCCATAAATGTCAACCCTAACCCAATAATGTCAACCCTGACCTGCACAGATCCGAAAGTGACTTTGTTCGTGCCGTGCAAAGAAAACCGAAAAGGGTATCCAGATCTGATCTCTAATCTGTTGTTATGCACCTGTAACTCCTGAAAACAACACCTGCAAATATCTAAAAAGAGGGATTTTGGGGTGGCTATATAGGGTTTTGCCTTAGTCAAACCCCCATTTTAATGATCTCCACCTCCATGAATAGCCAAATATAGAATGTACTGTGTGTGTGTATTGATCTCTTGAAGAGAGCTTGTAAACATGCAATATCAAGATCTAATCTTCTAGATTAACAATCCTAAAATAACATGGAAATGAGAAAGCAATGCATAGATTTGAATATGACAAAGAAATCATACCAAGGCCCCAAGGCTAAATTATTCCTATCAACTCACAATCCGTAATTGCTACCCCATGGTAATGTCCTTTGAATGCTTGAATGTTGAAAATAGTAGATCTAAAGAGAGAGCCTTCTTGCTTCAATGAAGATCCAACATAGATTATCCTTTAAAATGCTTGATACAAGATGATGATATGTCCACCTAGCTTGTCCTTCTATATCATCCTGTTTCTTTTTTGCATCATTTCATCATGTCATCTCCCGATTTCATTTCATGATCAAAATGAAGGCAAAAGAGAGTGTTTATATAGAGATTTCAACATAGGCCTCCTAGGGAAATGCAAGGGATCCAAATTTGAATTTCACCTCAAATCATGATCCAATCACATTTTCCAACTAAGGAGAAAACATATTAATTCAAATATCAGAGAAGACACTTCGACATCTGAACCCAAGGACGTATTTTAAGTTTCGAGCCCCGAT
This sequence comes from Thuja plicata, assembly GCA_018584345.1. NCBI lineage: Eukaryota > Viridiplantae > Streptophyta > Pinopsida > Cupressales > Cupressaceae > Thuja > Thuja plicata. Next base: position 1,250,225 of record MU227665.1, read on the forward strand.
AAGCTCCAGATTTGAAAGCGGGGACCATCAGCTAGAAAAGGTCTATGTTGACTTCGACCCTGACCTAGGTCAGAGTCGACCTTGACCCTGACCTAGGTTAGGGTCGACCTCAACCCTGACCTATGATTTCAGGCAGGTCACCAGGAAGTTGCAGAAAGGTTTCCAGATCAGCCGGGGACCTAGAAAGGTAGGGGAATGTGCCAAAGTGTTTAAGAAGGCCTAGAGGCCCAGAGAGAGAGTAGAATGAGGCCCAGGAGGATCAATACATAGATCCTACCTAGAGAGAATAGCCATGGAGAGATAAATCTAGGAGAATCCACAAGATCCTAACCCTAACTTCATCTATACATGTATAATCAAGCACATATGAAAATCTAATATGCCAACCATACTAAATGAGGGTGCTAAGTCTATCAAAATTGAAGTGCTTCCATTTTAAGATGACACGCCAGGGAACCTAGGAGAACTAACCTAAATATGACACTAAGTTAACAGGATAATTTTTTTTTAAAGTTCACAAACAATAATGATAACAATGCGGAAGTAATGCAATGAGATACATGACATACACATTAATACAACTTGAATAAAGGTTACAAATATCGAGGGTCCCTTAACATAGAATTAATTAAGAAAAATAATCTACGAATAACAACTATAAATAACTAACATAAGGATACAACAAGTGAATCCAATAATATATATCTCATATAATAAGACCACATATACAACTGATACCCAAGGTATACAACCGAATCAACATCCACTGCACAAGTCATAGGGTATGCAATAATACATAACAATACATTACAATACATCCTTGAAAGGACGTCAACCAATGAACACATATGGTTAAAAATACACAACTCATGAAATAGAATAACTCTCTAGAAGACTAAGAAGACAAAACTGTAACAAGTATCATCCAAGCATGAAGAAGAACCATTGGATCTCAATGGTAATAAGAATCACTACCACTAGACTACCTGGAGCCAAAGATCCACTCTCACCATGATGAGGAGATAACATCAGGCCCACACAGAGGAACACAACCCATAAATAATAAAGAAGAAGTATAAGGATAGGGAAGATCAAGACACACTAGAGATCCAAGGTCACATAAGGATACACCATCCAATGATAAAGAACATACATAAATAAACCAAAACACCAACATGAACCGACCACTGAAACCAAAAGCCAAATGCCAAAACCACAACCATAAAAGGTAAAGCAGGACCTATGGAGGAGACTTAGGCTACATTCTATGAGAGTTTCATCACATGGTCAATCACTTGACTTACCCTGGACTGGCTTCTCTGGACCCCGGACCGCTCAACATGACTCATTCAAAGCTAGGATACCCTCTCATGAAGATGAGGAATCTAACCATACCTACTCTCTAGATATGAATTCATTCTCATCCTTAGTCTGTACTAGCACTCAAGAAATAAGCGAGGAAGTATGATCAATCTTGTATTTAATGTTGACCCCAAGCTTTATTATTACATTATCACTTACTAATAACTTACGATAGGTCACCCTGGACTGGCCTCTTCGGGCCCTGAAATCTGATTATAAGCCACTCCCCTAAGATGCACCTAACTAACCACCCGCTAAGCTCAAGGTCATAAATAATCTCATAAACTCATAAAATGGTTCCTACCCATATAGGAACTACTGGTTCTCAATTAACCATAACAACATGAGACATTCTCAAAGGATCACATATCCTGAGTTCAAACATACTAGGATCAGAAGAAAGATCAAACAATTATCTTAAACATCTCAAAATAATCATAGAAGAACCTGGCAAACAAAATCCCAACAAGCCCAAATACAACATCCTAAGGCCAACTAGTCCCAATAGATAACCAAGGAAAACACAGTTTCCACACAAAAGAAGAAAACACATATTCCATTCAAAATAATACGTCATGGCATGAAATACACACTCAGAAAGAACTAATTCAGAACCAAGTGATAACATAATGATAAACAAATTCATAACCTTAATCATGCAAATTTGTTCATCTAGTAAAATTACTAATAAACTATAATTAAATCTCTCAAGAAAAATTGAAAATTAAACTATTTTATAGATTAATTTATAAAGTCTGATTCATATAAATTAATCTAATCCCATAATTACTAACATCCAACTATAATTATAATAGAATAAAAAATGCCAGCGTAACTACCATTAACAGATAATAATATTCAAAATATTAATATCATATATTATTAAATCAATATAACCTCATCTCTAAATAAACCAACCACTATATAAAATAAACAAAAACACTAAAACCAATAGTAACATAACTATACATCATAATAACATTATATAAAAATATTGTTAAAATATATAATTATAAACTATATTAATATTAATTAAACCTTTAAGTAATAAAATAAAATTAAAACCAATTAGTATTTACTAAATACTAATTTAAAAATAAAATAAACTTTAATTTAAATTAACTAAAATTTTAAATTAATCATAAAAAAAAACAAATAAAATAATTTTAAAAGTTTTGGGGAGGGCGCTCTCGGCCCCACCCTTAACTCCCCGCGGGCCCCTTTTAAAAAGGGAACCCCGTGGCGTGGGGAACCCGCAGCCCCCCCGTTGCTAACCTGCTGTCCCCACCATGGAAATCCACGGTGGTCCGCAGGCCCCACGTCCCTGTGGCCCCCATGACTGTGGGAAAAGTAAAAAGGCGTGGGGGGTGTGGTTGCCCCGCCACCCACCTCCCCTTCGTTAACTTAATTTTTTTTAAAAAAATAAAATTTAAAACACTTTGTTTTAATATATATATTTTTTGATTATTTTTTAAAAAAAATTTACATCAGTCTGTATTAAAACAGCGAACACCCTTTTTTTTTTCCCAGCAGTATTACTTTGCTTAATTTTCCTTTTCAAGGACAAATTATTTAAGCTATATTTTTCAATAATAAAGACATTTTTTTCAACAAAGGTTGTAAATAAAATAAAGAGGAATTTTCTTTCTTTCAACATGCAAATTGACAAAAACAAGGACTCTAATTTAATATAATTCATTTATTTTTCAAGAAGAGTTTTCTTTTTCTTTTAAGCATGCAAAATATCTCATTTGACTTGTTTTCATGCAGATATGATCCCAATTTTGGCAAGAACATGGCAAAGGTGAGTTTTCTAAATTCAAGGTATGATATTTAACAGATCTAAGGGTCTAAACCCTTTCTTGGAAAATAATCATCAATTTTCTCTCGAAGAGGACATTTTTTCCCAAATTGTAACCCTAAGGCAATTTTGAAATAAATTCATTTCCATATGAAAACCCTAATGCCCATTTTGCATCTAACACACCAAAATGACACCTTTATGCCCACAAGCACAGATCTGACATGCAAAATTGAAGGAAAATACAAAATTGAACCAAAATCATATTTTCTCAATTTTAAATCAATAAACCACACAATAATCAAACAAGGAAGATCAAACAAAGGATCCTAGCTTTTCAGATGCATGGAAGACAAGGATTTGAAAGCTAGAATTGACATGAACAAGATCCAACCTTAATAACTGATGTGAGGAACAAATTCACAAATCCAAGCAAGAAGAATCCTAAAAATGCTCCAAAATGCTCCCAAGCTTTCACAAACCTTCAATCACCTAATTTTTCCTTCTCCTTCATTGAACAACCCCCAAAATGGCTTTCAATCCAAGGATATAAAAAACCAAGCAATTAGGTTTTTAAAAAATGAAAACCCCTAAAGGGAATATAAATTATCTAATTAATAATTAAAAGAAATTCTTTATTTTTAATTTTCACTTAAAGCATGCACAACTCAACTTTAGAATATGAAGACAAAGTCATAATTTAAAATGCATGAGAATATTTTTCAATTAAATAAATCAATTGACCATGCATTTTAAAGCAATATTCAATAAATCAACTCTGCACAAGTAATTATAATTATTGAATTTAATATTTATTAAATCTCAATTATTTAAATCAAGACTTAATAATTAAATCAATTAATTAAATATTGGCATTTAATTAATATTTAATTATTAAATAGCCATATATTTAATATATCAATGTTTTAACCTTATTAAAGGTGCAATAATCAACATTAATATTTACCATAAGTATTCATTAAATAAATCAAGCCAAAAGCATCATTAATCCATCTAAAACCCATTGAAACATAAAAACAACTAAAATAGACCACAAACACACACAAACAGGCTCACGAATCCACGTCACTTGACAGATTCAAATAGGATAGTCAATCAAATTCTTGTCCATTTCTAGGACAAAATAAGGGTTTAGGGTATGGATTTGGACCTGATGTTATCTCCCCTCTCTTACCATTGAGATATTACGATAGGGCACGCTCACTCCTGCCAATTCAAGGAAGGCGTAGCCCAATACCTGCAAACCTTGTTGGAAATACAATAATGGGAAAATAAGATTCTGAGAGGGGGGGTGAATCAGATCTTCAAATTTAAACACTTAAAACAAACTGATCCACATTCATACATATATGAATCTAATGTAATATCAAATAGCATCCACACAATGAAATAAATAACTCATAACA
>MU227665.1:1254864-1269202 GCA_018584345.1 Thuja plicata
CATAACACAAGAACTTGGTAACCTAGAAACCCAAATAGGTAAAACTGGGGTGGGGATGACACCCACAAAATTCTCCACTACTGCAGTAATAAAGTGTGCATGTTAGGGCTACAAAAGTTGATTACAAGATGCAATCTACCCTGTTAAAGGTCTGCTCGGTTAAGAGCTAAAGATCATTACAATCTACCCTGTGAAAGGACTTCAACTTACAATAAAGTAAGCACTCTGTTAGGAGATTTAGAAAGGTCTGCTAGAACCACTCTGTTAAGAGATTTTCACCTGATATAATGATTAGAATGTCTCAAGTATTGATCCTTCATTATGCACTCAGATGCTGATGACAGATCTCCTCTTTCCAGTACCTTCTATGATCTCACAATCTGATATAACTTTACTCTACTGTTCACTATGCTGTCACTCTGCTTGATCTCTGCTTCTTAACAAAACAACCCTCTGTGCATTTCACTTTAAAAATGCAGTCACCACACTCACTTCTCTCCATACATACAAAATAGGGTTTAGAAGCAATCTTATATATCCGTTCAAGTCTAATAGCGAGATCCAGATCAACGATCAAGATCTATTACCCATATCTTGAAGATTTTACAATTAATGATTACAATAGATCATGCATAAGATAAAACAATTAAATGCATAACCAACTCCGTAGGAAAATATTAAATGCATACATAAGTCGACCCAAAAAGCATATATAAGTTAGTCTGAACACTTATCCTCGGAGTTTGAATCATTCCAGAGATGTATACAAAAACTGTTCTGCTTGGCACTTATCATCTTTTTTGCTCGGCACTAAGTATCCTACTTGGCTCGGCATGATACTACTCGGCAACTTGAATACTGCTTAGCAATGTTGCTCGGCCTTGTATAGTTTTAGCTCAGCCACAGTGATAGCCAACTAAAAACTTCCTAAGTGAATGACTAAGTGTTGGTCACTAATCATCAACAGAACTTAGAGATTAACAATCTCCCCCTTTGATATAAGTGGAAAAAACACACTTAGCATTACTTCATTTCAATCCATCAAACTATTGCCTAAGTATACTAAGTACCCCCCTAAGAATATACTCAGAATTATTCATACAAAAAGTTTACATGCCTTCAAAAATATATACAAGAGTACCTGTTCTGTACTGATGTATCATAATGTATCCTTTCCAACTTCCTTACCATCTTCCTTACCAACTCCCCCCTTGCTTTTATCACTGATTGCTGGTAAGGTTAAGTTATACTTATCCAAAAATTGTTTATGAAGCTGCAGGGTGGATTCAAATGTAGTATCCCAACTTTCCTTAGCAATCTTCATAACTTCCAATTTTATTTCTAGCTCGGCAGCTAGACTCACTAAACTTTTTGCAGTTGAGAGATTTGAATTTCTTTGTGATAACTCTTTTGCATCTGAAAGTTCCTTCTGTATTACCTCCAAGTGAGGCAATAGGCTTGTCTAAATAGTGATCAATTTGGCCATAATTTGACCATCTTCAGCCATAAGCTCGACTATTCTCCGTTGTGCATTGATCAACTTAGAAAAATGTAAAGAACTAGAAGTAGTATCCTTACCCAAAGTATTGCCAGTTGATCTTAAATCTAACTATAGCTTCTCAACAAGCTGTAGATTATCCTCTGTGAAGAATTCAACATTACATAATTTCATGTACAAAGAATAAACATTTGCTGTAACTTTCTCCAAATTTTCTACAAGAGTAGAAAGTTCAACCTGTTTTGTTGCAATCTCCTCTAAGATTTTCTCCAAAACTTTGCTCTCGAATCTCCTTTCAGACCATTGTAGAAGTTTTTCATTGCTGTTAATATCATCATTAGTTACCTTCTATACAATATTGAGTAACTGATCAATAATTTTAGCTTGAGGCATTTCATCCTCTAAGTCAAAAGCCTTTGCAAATATGTCCTTGATGTCATGCAACACCTGCTTTTGCTTCTGTTCTATTTTCATCTCTTCCTGTCTCTTCTTCCTCTTGAGTAATTCCTGAAGAGTCCCTATTTGTTCAAAATATAATTCATTGGGATCCCATTGTGGAATCACAATTACCTCATCTAATGTGACATCTAGAATTTGAGACTTCTTTTTCAGAACTTTCTTTCTCTTCAACTCTGGTGAGCTAATGCTCGGCTGCATAATACCTTTTCCTGTCACAATATCAATGTCCATTGCCTCTTTTAATTCTGTCAAGATTGTCTGTGGATTAGGAATACCTCCAGTTTTAGGACCTGTGGGAGTGGATGATGTAGAGTGTGGTAGATCAACCAACACTTGCATTTCCTCTTGTTCCTTAGGCTTATCAACAGTATCCTTCACGACTATACCACTATCTAAAATTGTTTTGACTACCTCTAAAATAGGTGGATTTTGTGAAGTTACCTCTTGTGCATTTGTTTGTTGTTTCTCTTTCATTGATTTCTTCAATTATCTCATCAATTTTCTCTTTAGATACAGTGGTCTTTTCTCTTTCAGTCTCAGTTGCCTTAATAGGAAAATTAGTGTTTTTACCACTTGGCATGTCTTGTTCCTTGACATTCAAATTGTTGGAATCATCAACTATGTAGTCAATTGGACTGTCTGCAGTCAGATCAACAGATTTTGTTGAGCCTAATGCATCTTTAGCCTTGTCATGTTCTGTAGCAATTTGACCTTGAGTCACCTGTGGCTTAGGGGTGATCTCCACTTCTTTTGCCTTTTGATCAGATGTCCCTACATCAGATTTCTTGTCTTTTGGAACTATCAGTCCAAAGATTTCCTTCCAAATCCTTGTACTTTGCTGTACTAATCCTTCAATATCATTTTTCAAAACAACATAACCTCTAAGTTTAGGAACAAACCTATTCTTGTATTCTTCAATGAATTTGGCTCACTATTTTGATGTCAACTCAGGTATTACCTTGGCTAAAGTTCCTTCCCTGATCTGTCTTTCTATAGTAAGTGCAAATTCCCATTTTCTTGACAGAAACTCATACAATTCATTCGACACATGATTTCCTATCTCTGTAGGATTTAACTTGAAAGTACTCATCATATCCAAAAGTGCTTCTTGAACTTTGTGCTTATCTCTAATACTCAGTTTCTCATACTTAATGAATTTGAAAGTAGCTAATCCTACTGAGTTTCTCAAAGTGTCACATACCTCATCAATACTAGCTGGTTTCTTGAATTGTATTGTAGGTATGTTACTGGGTTCATCAATCTCAGTCTTTTCATCATCACTATCTGTCCCCAATTCTAGTCTCCTCCTTGGTCTCTTTTCTGGTTTACTCAGCTCAGCCTTAGGAGCAATTTTAGCTTCCTTTCTAGAACTGCTTTCTCCAACCTTCCTCTTTCCATATAATTTTGTTTGTACTACTAGAGAAGTAACAGTAGATGCTCTAGTCCTCGGACGATTAGCTGCAGGGGGTGTAACCTTAGGTTTAGCTTTTCTCGGCTTGGTTACAATGACAATTGATGGTCTTTTACCCTTAGCTTTCTTAGTGATCTCCTTAGATGCACTCACTTCCTCTTATGTAGACATATCCTCACCTTGTCCTATGGATAGGCCTAAAGTTTCATCCTCAGGTTCTTGATCACTACCTAAACCAACCATTTTCTTTAGGTTTTTCACAATCTTCTTTGTTTTCCTCTCCATGGTTCCCTCTGTTAAACTTCTTGTAATTTTTTACTTTGGCTTCATCAAGATTTCAAAACCTTTCTGCTGTAGTATCAATTGCCTCAGCTAGGAGTGCAATGATGGTTGTTGATGCTTCATCAATGTTAATTTTATATGGAAATGGTTCTAAACATGTTATCCTTGGTGTCACAATCTGCATATAAGTGTTATCTGTATCAACTAGAAAAGAAATTTCTTCATAGTGCTTCTCCTCTAGTGATCTAGGAATCCTAGCTCTTAATCTCATTCTCTTCTTAAATTCCACAAAATAGCTCCCCATTATGCTATTGAAATTACCTCCTAATTTCTCAATACATTCACTAATCTAAACTGTAATGGGTCTATCCTTTTTCCAAACAATATTTCCCAATGTAGGAAATGTATCCTAAATGTAGAAAAATATACAGACTAGTAAGGAACCAAACTTACATGATGAGCTTTTAGCCTTTCTGATTGATGCTAGGTTCTCAGCTAATTGTCTCTGTTGTAGCTCGGCAAGATCATATGTATAATTCTTCTTAAAAAATTTCCATGCCTGGTCAATGGCTATACAAGGAACACTATCCAATCTACTCGACTGATAGAACTTATGTGCTATTACTCTTACTCCAAAATCAAGTTCTAGGTTTTTAATTTTAGAGATAGTCATACCTCTATTGTTCCATACAGCTCCAGTGTTCAGTGTAATTTCCTCTTTGTTGTTATCTCTCATTGTCCATTTTTCGTTAACTACAGGATATCCAATCACTCAATGAATCATGTTCTTAGTTATCTTGACTGGTCCATTATCCAACCATATACACATATCATGAACTCAGCTAAGAAAAACCTTAATCCATTCATCTTTGAAACCTTGTGGAAAATCTAGGGCACGAGTTAACCCTTTGTCTGCTAAATGTTTGAATTCTCCCTTTAGAACTCCATTGACACACAATTTGCTGTAGGATTTACTTAATTAACTATCACCTACTTCACCAATATTAACCATGTAACATGATCAAACATCATGGATCATAAGTACCTTGGGTGGAATGGATGAGAGAGCTCTGATTAAATCACTCTAAATTGCACTTTCAGGAACAGCTCAAAAGTTGAGAGGTGGACATTCATCACTCCGTACTAACTGAATTTTCTCTTGTTCTCGCTCCATAATTTTAGCTAGTGTGGAAGGGCTTGTAGCCATAATCTTGAAATTAGGGTTCGAGAGATGAAGAACAGAGTACCTTGGAAAGTAGTGCTTCATACTATTTACCTTAGGATTGTCGACGACATGCTGACGAAATCTTCAATGCTAACTTCATTAAGATCAATTCTACAACTACTTCAATCGCTCCGTAAACAGTGAAAATCGCAAGGTAAAAATGAAGAATACATTGTTCATCCTTTATAGACTTTGAAAGGTCAAGGTAAGTAAGCAATAACTATTCTTCCTGTTGAGTTAGTGCAAGCCATTTGTCCTCGGATTTCTAACACAACCTGCTTCCCACTTGGATTACTAAACTCGGCTTTCATAAAACTTACTTGGCCAACAAAACTTGGCACACACTAAAGAACTTGGCCTTAGTGTCCACAATTGGTGCTCGACACCTATAGTGCAATTTTCTCTTCTCGGCATTTGTCTTCAAAATATGTCCTGGTGCATCTTAACATATGCAAATATGGACTTTGGTACATTTCATGTTAGGAACTGATGTAAGATAAGAATTTTAGACGCAGTTCCTTACATACCTCTTTTGCTTAGTTGGAGATGATGTGATCACCTGATCCATTGGATTGGGTGACCTCGACTGCACTAGCTTCACTGCTGCACAGTTCAGACTTCTTAACCCATGTCTGGTTCATCTGTGCTCTAATCTACTCAACAGTAGGAGCAGGTACCCTAGTCTTACAATCTTTCCTTGTACGGCCAATTTTCAGACAACTGTGACAAACTAGGCTTCCATTCATCCAACTTTTAGACTTTCCTCTTAAATGTGTCCTTGTGCAGTTTTATGGAACATGTCCATACTCACCATAGTAATGAAAACTATGCCATGTGTTGTAGTCCCACTTGTAAGTATTGCCTTTTCTTGGTGATTTTTCTTTTGCCTTTGATGTCCACTATTGTTTACCTTTAGATCTACAATCTTGTGCTCTATGACCATATTTCTGACAGTTATAGAAATTACCATTGAGTCTAGGTGTGTTTCTTGCCTTTGTCTTACATTCACGTGCTTGATGTCCAAACTTATTACAGTTGAAGCAGTAACCATTAAAGTTATTTTTAGGATTGGACTTACCATTTTTGCTTCGACAAATGTTTGCTGTATGACCTGGTTTCCCATAGTGGTGGAAAATAGGTTTGTTTCTTGTTAGCTTTGTATACCTTCTTTCACCTATCTTAGATGATTCTCCTTCCTTAGTGGTTGTATGTTGATCAGTGTGACCTAATCCAGAAGAATCTTTAGGTCTTCTTGATGCTTCCACCAGTTGTTCAAAGTAGCTCATAGTTGCACTCGGATCATTCACTATGTTTTTAAGTTCTTTCTCAGATCTCAATTCATCTTTCAACTAACTTTTCTCAGATCTAAGATTTACAATCTCCAAGTCTTTCCTACTGATCTCCTGATTCACAAGTAGTAGTTGATTTTCCATGTCAACTTGATTGACTGTCATTGTTTGTACATCATGTGTTCTTTCATCAAGTTTGATATTCTTCATTCTTTTGTCTTCTTCTTCCATAGCCTTGTCATCTTTGGCTTTCTTTTTCTGTTCAAAAACTTCACACATTCTTATTGATTGGGCTTCTTGTTCCTTTTTCAAGTTTCTAACTTCTTCACATAGTGCACTGTTCTTTTCCAGTAGATCTGCTATTGCTGCATCACTCTCAGTAGAATCTTCATTCTAAAATAGATTTGTGGTGTCCTCTTCCTGATAATGAGTGTCATTCATTTGTTTGGCCAAATCTTTCCTTGCAGTCAAGGACTTCTTTAATTCCTGTCTTGTTGTCTCAAGTTGTTGTAGTGCTAGTTGAATATCAATCTTTTGATTCTCAATGACTTTACCCATCTTGTAGATCTCCATCTCAAGATCTGTATTCTCAAGCTGATTATGACCTTTTAGAGAACTAAGATTTGATACCAATTATTGGAAATACAATAATGGGAAATCAAGATACTGAGAGGAGGGGGGGGTGAATCAGATCTTCAAATTTAAACACTTAAAACAAACTGATCCACATTCATACATATATGAATCTAATGTAATATCAAATAGCATCCACACAATGAAATAAATAACTCATAACAGAAGAACTTGGTAACCCAGAAACCCAAATAGGTAAAACTGGGGTGGGGATGACACCCACAAAATTCGCCACTACTGCAGTAATAAAGTGTGCCTGTTAGGACTACAAAAGTTGATTACAAGATGCAATCTACCCTGTTAAAGGTCTGCCCGGTTAAGAGCTAAAGATCATTACAATCTACCTTGTGAAAGGATTTCAACTTACAATAAAGTAAGCACTCTGTTAGGAGATTTAGAAAGGTCTGCTAGAACCACTTTGTTAAGATATTTTCACCTAATACAATGATTAGAATGTCTCAAGTATTGATCCTTCATTATGCACTCAGATGCTGATGACAGATATCCTCTTTCCAGTACCTTTTATGATCTCACAATCTGACATAACTTTACTCTGTTGTTCACTGTGATGTCACTCTGCTTGATCTCTACTTCTTAACAAAATAACCCTCTTTGCATTTCACTTCAAAAATGCAGTCACCACACTCACTTCTCTCCATACATACAAAATAGGGTTTAGAAGCAATCTTATATATCTGTTCAAGTCTAATAGCAAGATCTAGATCAATGATCAAGATCTATTACCCATACCTTGAAGGTTTTATAATTAATGATTACAATAGATCATGCATAGGATAAAACAATTAAATGCATAACCAAATATGTAGGAAAATATTAAGTGCATACATAAGTCGGCACAAAAATCTTATATAAGTCGGTTTGAACACTTATCCTCAAAGTTTGAATCATTCCAGACATGTATACAAAAACTATTCTTCTTGACACTTATCATCTCTGTCGCTCGACACTGAGTATCCTACTCGGCTCAGCATGATACTACTCGACAACCTAAATACTGCTTGGCAATGTTGCTCGGCCTTGCATAGTTTTAGCTCAGCCATAGTGATAGCCAACTAAAAATTGCCTAAGTGAATGACTAAGTGTTGGTCACTAATCATCAATAGAACTTAGAGATTAACAATTCATAAGTATTCATTAAATAAATCAAGCCAAAAGAATCATTAATCCATCTAAAACCCATCGAAACATAAAAATAACTAAAATAGACCACAAACACACACAAACAGGCTCACAAATCCAAGTCACTTGATGGATTCAAATAGGATAGTCAATCAGATTCTTGTCCATTTCTAGGACAAAATAAGGGTTTAGGGTATGGATTGGGACCCGATGTTATCTCCCCTCTCTTACCATTGAGATATTGTGATAGGGCACGCTCACTCCTACCAATTCAGGGAAGGCGTAGCCCGATACCTGCAAACTTGTCATCACAAAGATGAACATATGTATACATATAATATAAAAAACAATGGTTGAGACTAGTTTAACATGTGGATCTTTCCGAAGCAAGTAACTATGGCTCTATCACATACCATACCAAACACATCAAACAGTAATGTAAAACATAACAATGATCCATATGCACAAATATTTAGGGTCATTATTGTCATAAAACCACAATCAAAATGACATCATAACATATGCATAAGCATCATGAAATAACCATAAATCACATGTAAATAGAAGATATAGTTCAGTAAGCAATAGATCCATAATATAATTAAATGCAATACATAAATATCCTCAAAACCATCTAAAATACCCAACACATACATGAAAAGGCCTAAAAGAGTTTGACAACTGAAACTAAAAAGAAAACTAAGGGGTGGGTATTACATTCTCCTCCCCTAAAACTAGGCTTACTCCTAGAAGCCGATAACTAATCAAGTAAAGAATAAAAAAGGATTCACACTGTAGTCTACTACCCCAATTAATAAGGATCAAACAAGAAGGTACACCCAACTCATAATCACCAAAAGAATATACCATTCATAAAAATCACTCATTTATACTCCAAGAAAGAACTAATGTAAGTCAACTTAACTATCTTTTAAGATATGCATAACGAATCACAAAGAGAAAGCTAACTCATATTTAAGCATAAACCAAACATCTACTTAATCATTTATTCATCATCTGACATTACTTAAATAAATCTATATCTTCAATGCTTTCAACAATTATGAAATACATACATACTCAAGCTTAATTGTAGAGGACACATATCCCTATTTATATTGAATAGAAATTTAAATAGTCATGCAACCTTACCTAATGCAATACCAACGCAAACACGTAAATTACGTAATGCATTTTGTTCCTACATACAATTATAGTGTAATCTCTGCGATGTCCTCCCTTATACATACTATTGATGACATTAATTTTTCATTAGTATACAAAGAACACTTTCGGTAAGACTACACCAAAAGATAGGAAAGAGCAAACTGAAGATCAAATTAAGAGATCACCAAAGATGACTAAGTATAGAGAAAACCGATGACACGAGTTAGTGTGTAAACAGAAAATCACAAAGTAGAAAGATAAAGTGGAACGCGACAGAGGAACCCAAAATGCAAGTTATAGTGTAGAATGACAAGATAGATACTATACAACTGACAGACAAAACTGAAGGACAGTCAAGCATGACCGACAGAAAAAACTGAAGGACAGTCAAGCATGACCGATAGACAGAACCGAAAGTCAGTTGCAGCCCATAAAAATTGGATCTGACTTCCACGTCAGATAAAGAAAGTGTATTCTATTTATAGGATATTTAATTGTTTTAAAGTCATTTCTTTAGGGACAAGATACATGAATGTAAGTGCTTTAATTAGTCTAACTCATTTAAAACACATAGACTAGGAGATCTAGGTATAAGTTGTAAACCTGATCTTAGAGTTAACATTGTTTTTATCATAACTCAATGAAGTCAATCCATCTATAAATAGATGATGCAATAATTTATTAGAATGTGTGTGTGTGTGAAGAAAAGGAAAGAGGAGAACAAAAGGAGCTCATCTATGGATTGAATTGAGAGTTTCAAGAACCAGAATAGAAAAAGAAAGATTTGGTTAGCAAAACCAAGAACAGAGGAAATCGATAATCAAAGGTATTAATCAATCACATTTAGGTGATAATATTTTTCATGTGAACTACATAGGATCTATATCAGCAATAGGAGATTGTATTTACTAGGTCAATTTGTAATTTTCTATCATTCTAACAAGTGGAGCAAAGTGTAAAAATCCTTTCAAGGAAGGTGGATTTAACAGTCCAACATCAAATCTCTTAATCAAGTGCACACTTAATAGTCTTGCTAAAGCTCTTAATAGAGTAGACTTTAACAGGTCTCCACCGATACTCCTAACAGGGTAGATAATCAGAAGTGATCAAATTGTAAGCTTTAACCGGCTCCCTTCAAATCTGCAGATAGTGAAGTTTTGTGGGTGTCATCCCCACCGCAATTTTTACTTCCTAACAAGAGTTTTCTGCGATATCATATCTTATGTTATGTGTCAATTATTTTCATGAATGTCTCTATGAATGATTCACATGTGTATTAATGTTATAAATTGATATAACTCACATCAAGTTAGTTTAGATCAGATTGAATGGACATACAATTGATTAAACATGTTAATTGATTAAAGGAAACAAAAAGTCTTAGAGGTACTGATTCACCCCTCCCCTCTCAGTACATACTTCTCATTAATCTCAAAAATTGGTATCAGAGCTGAGTCTCTTCTTGGAAAGCTTAAAGGCTTAAGAGAAAAGATCATACAATGGAGAAGTACAAACTTGATAAAAATATTGAGAACAAAAAGCTTGAAATTTAGATGTTCTATGAACAGTATAAAGAAGCTAGAATTAGCATGAGACAGTTGCTGGATGAAAGAAAGAATATGGCATCTTGCCATAATTAGATAGATTATCAGGAGGAAGAGATACCAGATTTCTTTGAGTCTTTAGGATCCACTACAAGAAAAGCATTAGATACATCAAAAGAAAGCATCACAAGCCTAACTGAAATCAATCTACATCTAGTTGGACAAGTTAAATCTCTGCAAATTGGTCAAGAGACATAGATGGTAAGGATGATTGATGTCATGAACAATGCTAGAAAAGTTGAAAAAGAAAGAAGACTAGCTATTGATGACAAAAGAAAGATCACAAAAAAGCTACAAGAAAAAGAGTTTGAAATACAAAGACTTACAGAGCATCACCATGAGATAACAAATTAGATTATTCTTATGAGTCAAGAGGCAAACAAACTAAATGTTGAACTCAATGAAAGAATAGAAGCTATCAGTGGACTGAGGGATAAGAATGAAAATTTAAAGCATGAATTAAGAATACAACAACAACATAATGAAATTATTAAAAAGGATGAAGAAATAAATAAAAGAATGGATGATTTTCTTGAGGGACAACGAAGAGTCATCAACAACAATAGTCTAGGCTTTACCAAGAATGGAGAATCATCAAATCAATCCAATCCAAATAATGTCTATGAAAATCCAAGACCAAGAAAGCTTACATGTAATCACTATGGAAAGAAAGGCCATACATCAAATGTATGTAGAGGCAAAATGAAAGGTATTCCTAAATCTACATCTTCATTCATAGGATTATGTTATAAATGTAACAAGAAAGGTCATAAAGGATATGAATGTAAGTCTAAGATGAAACAACCAAAGAAGGAAACCTATATGGATAAATGCTGTCCTACATGCAAAATGAATGGGCACACAACTCTTGAATGTTGGAAAAAGAAAAGGAAAACATGGAAGCCTAAAGGTCAAGAAACTCCCTATCAACTGGAGAGAGTCAGTAATCAGTATGTATGGGACTACAATACTTGGACAAATTATACAGCATGTGGAATATATGGTCACATTGCTGCAAACTGTATGAGACAATGGACTAGAAAGTCTAGAGGCTAGACGAAGCCTAGAATGGCATGCTTACATTGTCATAAAGTTGGTCATCTCAAGAAAGACTGCAAAGACCGAATGATAGATACAAGCACATATCCCAATGGAAACACCATTGAAGATATCCGGAGGGCTAGAGACAAATTATGGAGAAAAGCTTCAAGAAAAGATGAAGCTAGAACGAGCATGAAAATGGTGACACCCCATCCAATGGATCTGGTGACATCTGTTAGAATAATTCAGAGATAGCTGAGAGGGGGGGGGTGAATCAATTATCTACACTTTTAAATATTTTGTACTTATTTATCCAGATTGATACAAAGTAAATACACATTCAGATGACACATTACACAACAAATCAATTTGGTTATGGGGAAACCAAATGGTAAAAACCCTGGTGGGAATTAGTACCCACAAGAACTATACTATTTATAGTAATCCCTATTAAAAGATTCTTCAACCCTGTTAGGAGTTGTACAATACAATGCAGTAGTATAGTTGACCTAGTTAAGGGTCAGACCCTGTTAGGAGTCTTTTACAATAAACCTGTTAGGGGTGGAGGACTCACTTTCCAAGGACTCACTGTCCAAATGGTGAAGGCTACAACCTTATGAATATTTGATACACACTGTATCAACAGGATGAACTGTTGTATGTGACACTGCTTGTCTAATCAGTTCCTTTTATGCGAAGATGCTTTAACCTCTTGTAAAGAAATATAAAAATCTAATCTATATTCTGAATGCTTCAACATAAACATCTATATTATCAACATATGATAAATATAGCTCTGCTATATCAACACTCTGCTCTGCTTGTCAATCTCATGCTTTCACAACTCTTCTTATCACAAATGACCTTCTATAAATACATACACCAAGTATGAGATCATGGGACCTGTGGGATAACTCTTCTTAACATCCTTGTCGGCTCTACTAAGCGCGCAAGCATAATTACAACCACGCAAGTCAATGCTGAACAGACACGTCGCTTCACTAAGTCGGCTTCACCAATTTGACCATAACATTGTAATCTTCTTGAAACACGTTTAGCGTGTTTAGATTAATATCAACAACTCATAACTTATCATGAATATACACACGCATATATAGGAGATACGTGCAACTCAATTAACACATTACATACGTCGGCCTTAAACCATTAATCCTCCAAAACTGTAACTGTCAATAACAGAATTACATATCTTTACTGAAACATCATATCTGATTCTGTGTGTATGAACATATCATAGTAAACATGTCAACAACATGTATCTATCCACGCTGGTCTTCATGTCATCATATGGATAAGTACATACAGAAGTACTGTTATGTATTATATGTTGTCGTCAATGACAAACATACAATCAATCAACTGTTCAGAATCAAATCTCCAACAATCTCCCCCTTTCGCATTGATGGCAACATATGATAAAAACAACTTATGTTCATGGTGTCTTCTTTCTTTTACAATCTTCTCAATATCCTCATCAAAGATTCATCTATACTGCTGCAGTTACATAGACTGTGTATACTCTGAATACTCCCCCATTGTCATACTTCCCTACTATGTTCCTTTACTCCCCCATAGTATAAGCTCCTTGTATGTGTTCCTTGTTTGTCTTGTTTTTACTGGTACTTACTCCCCCATTGACATCAATGGTAAAGGGTGCCATAAACCATTCTGCACAGGTACTACTCCAGAAGTAGAGTAGTCAACCATTCATCAGTCACACAGTACTGATGTTCTTGCTGCTTTATTTAATCAAACATAGGAGAGGGAATGACTCCCAAATTCTCCCTTAGATACTCAAAAGTATCTTTTGCTAAAGGGTTTGTGAAAATTTCTGCTATCTGATCTTTTGTGCTTACATAGTCCAATGTCACTTCCTTGTCTGTAACTTTTTCTCTCAGAAAATGGTACTTTATCTCTATGTGTTTTGTCTTTGCGTGCATCATAGGGTTCTTAGACATGTTAATAGTACTGGTGTTATCACAATGAATAAAAATAGGATATTCAACCTGATTACCAAAGTCTTTAACCATCTTCTTGATCCAGACAATTGTTGTACAGTTCAGTACTGCTGCAACATATTCTTCTTCTGTCGTTGACTGAGAAATACAATTTTGCTTCTTGCTTGTCCAAGATACCAACCTTTCTCCAAGAAATATTGCTCCTCCTGAAGTTCTCTTCCTGTCATCAATACAACCTGCTCAATCTGCATCAGTATACACATGAAGTTGTGTATTCTCTGATTTAGGATACCATAAACCATAGTCTATAGTTCCTTTAAGATATTTGAATATCCTTTTTATCACCATTAAGTGATTATGCTTGGGTTCAGCTACAAATCTTCCAACAATGCCAACTGCATTAGATATGTTAGGTCTTGACTGAGTTAGATAAATAAGCTTTCCAATCATAGATTTATACAATGTTTTATCAATTGTTGTGGAGTCATCATCTTTTGAAAGTTTACTTCCTGTGATCATAGGAGTACATACAGGCTTGCAATCCTCCATCTTGAAGGTTTTCAATATTTCCTTCACATATTTTGACTGATTAATGAATATTCCTTTATCT
>MU227665.1:1298046-1309822 GCA_018584345.1 Thuja plicata
CAATTGAGACAAATAAGCAAGGTTTATTAAAATAAAAGAATGAATTATTGACACATAAGTGTCTTTTCATATGGAATTATGGAATTCCTTTTTGAAGATAATTCATTCAATTAATTAAATAACCTTTCAATTCCTTTTATGTATATTAGCCAAAGAGGGTGGATTTGATTTAATTAAAAGCACTTAGGACTTTAGGATTAAATCAATTAATCATAGGGATTTTAGCTAATAATCATTCGAGATTTAGGAATTAAATGTAATGTCAGATTTATGCAAATTTGGGTTTTCTGCATTTGAAACTCAGTCAATTAAAGTCAATTAGGAGAAGAATTTTCTTAATACAATAGGACTTCGAAGATAAGAAAATGCACCAAAATTGATTAGGTTGTTTGGTGCCAATTTTGGGGTGTTACACCTACTCTCTAGGTATCAACTCATTCTCATCTTTAGTCTGTACTAGCACTCAAGGCACAAGTGATGCATCATGATCAATCTTGTATTTAATGTTAACCCCAAGTTTTATTATTACATTATCACTTATTAATAACTTACGATAGGTCACCCTGGACTGGCCTCTTTGGGCCCCAGAATCCTATTGTAGGCCACTCCCCTAAGATGCACCTAACTAACCACCCCCTAAGCTCAAGGTCATAAATAGTCTCATAAATTCATAAACTGGTTCCTACCCATATAGGAACTGCTGGTTCTCAATCAACCATAACAACATGAGACATTATCAAAGGATCACATATCCTAAGTTTAGACATACTAGGATCAGAAGAAAGATCAAACAATTATCTTAAACATCCCAAAATAATCATAGAAGAACCTGGCAAACAAAATCCCAACAAGCCCGGATACAACATCCCAAGGCCAAGTAGTCCCAATAGATAACCAAGGAAAACACAGTTTCCACACAAAAGAAGAAAATGCATATTCCATTCAAAATAATACGTCATGGCATGAAATACACACTCAGAAAGAACTAATTCAGAATCAAGTGATAACATAATGATATCATAATGATTAGCAAATTTATAACCTTAATCATGCAAATTTGTTCATCTAGTAAAATTACTAATAAACTATAATTAAATCTCTCAAGAAAAATGATAATTAACCTCTTATATAGATTAATTTATAAATTCTGATTCATATAAATTAATCTAATCCCATAATTACTAACATCCGACTATAATTACAGTAGAATGAAAAATGCAGCATAACTAGCTTTAACAGATAATAATATTCAAAATATTAATATCATTTATTAATTAAATCAATATAACCTCATCTCTAAATAAAACAACCACTATATAAAATAAACAAAAACACTAAAACCAATAGTAATATAACTATACATAATAATAACATTATATAAAAATATTGTTAAAATATATAATTATAAACTATATTAATATTATTTAAACCTTTAAGTAATAAAATAAAATTAAAACTAATTAACATTTACTAAATACTAATTTAAAAATAAAATAAACCTTAATTTAAATTAAATTTAAATTAGCTAAAATTTTAAATTAATTATAAAAAACAAAAAAAATGATTTTAAAAGCATTTGAGGGGGTCTTGGTCCCACCCCTATCTCCCTGCGGGCCCCTTTTAAAAAGGGAACCTCGCGGTGTGGGGAACTCATAGGCCCTCCCCCCTACGGGTAACTTGCGGTTCCCACCGTGGAGATCCACGGTGGTCCGCAGTCCCCATGACCCTGCGGCCCCCACGACTGTGGGAAAAGTAAAAAGGCGCAAGGGGGTGTGGTGGCCCCACCACCCACCTCCCCTTCGTTATCTTAATTTTTTTTTAAATAAAATTTAAAACACTTTGTTTTTATTTTTTTATTTTTTTATTTTTTTTAAAAAAAAAATTTGCACCAATCTGTATCAAAACAACAAACACCCATTTTTTTTCTTTTTGTTTTTCCACCAGTATTACTTAGCTTGATTTTCCTTTTCAAGGACAAATTATTTAAGCTATATTTTTCAATAATAAAGGCATTTTTTTCAACAAAGGTTGTAAATGAAATAAAGAGGGATTTTCTTTCTTTCAACATGCAAATTGACAAAAACAAGGACTCTAATTTAATATAATTCATTTATTTTTTAAGAAGAGTTTTCTTTTTTTTTTAAGCATGCAAAATATCTCATTTGACTTGTTTTCATGCAGATTTGATCCCAGTTTTGGTAAGAACATGGCAAAGGTGAGTTTTCTACATTCAAGGTACGATATTTAACAGATTTGAGGGTTTAAAACCTTTCTTGGACAATAATCATCACTTTTCTCTCAAAGAGCACATTTTTTCCCAAATTGAAACCCTAAGGCAATTTTGAAATAAATTCATTTCCACATGAAAACCCTAATGCCCATTTTGCATCTAACACCCAAAAATGACACCTTTATGCCCACAAGCATAGATCTAACAGGAAAAATTGAAGGAAAACACAAAATTGAACCAAGATCATATTTTATCAATTTTAAATCAATAAACCACACAATAATCAAACAAGGAAGATCAAACAAAGGATCCTAGCTTTTTAAATGCATGGAAGACGAGGATCTGAAAGCTAGAATTGACATGAATAAGATCCTACCTTAATAACTGATGTGAGGAACAAATCCATAAATCCAAGCAAGAAGAATCCCAAAAATACTTTAAAATGCTCCCAAGCTTTCACAACCCCTCAATCACCTGATTTTTCCTTCTCCTTAATTGAACAACCCCCAAAATGGCTTTCAATCCAAGGATATAGAAAACCAAGCAATTCGGTATTTAAAAAGTGAAAACCCTAAAGGGAATATAAATTATCTAATTAATAATTAAAAGAAATTATTTATTTTCAATTTTCACTTAAAGCATGCACAACTCAACTTTAGAATATGAAGACAAAGTCATAATTGAAAATGCATGAGAATATTTTTCAATTAAATAAATCAATTAACCATGCAACTTAAAGCAATATTCAATAAATCAACTTTGCACAATTAATTACAATTATTAAATTTACAATTTATTAAATCTCAATTATCTAAATCAAGACTTAATAATTAAATCAATTAATTAAATATAGGCATTTAATTAATATTTAAATATTAAATAGCCATATATTTAATATATCAATGTTTTAACCTTATTAAAGGTGCAATAATCAACATTAATATTTACCATGAGTATTCATTAAATAAATCAAGCCAAAAGCATCATTAATCCATCTAAAACCCATCTAAATAGAAAAACAACTGAAACATAAAAATAACTGAAACAGACCACAAACACACACAAACATGCTCATGAATCCACATCACTTGACTGATTCAAATAGGATAGTAAATCAGATTCTTGTCCATTTCTAGGATAGAATAAGGGTTTAGGGTATGGATTTGGACCTAATATTATCTCCCCTCTCTTACCATTGAGTTATTGCGATAGGGCATGCTCACTCCTGCCAATTCAAGGAAGACGTAGCCCAGTGCCTGCAAACCTATCATCACAAAGAGGAATATATGCATACATATAATATAACAAACAATGGTTGAGACTAGTTTATCATGTGGATCTTGTCGAAGCAAGTAACTATGACTCTGTCACATACCATACCAAACAC
Source organism: Thuja plicata (assembly GCA_018584345.1). Classification (NCBI taxonomy): domain Eukaryota; kingdom Viridiplantae; phylum Streptophyta; class Pinopsida; order Cupressales; family Cupressaceae; genus Thuja; species Thuja plicata. Next base: position 1,301,664 of record MU227665.1, read on the forward strand.
ATCAAATAGTAATGTACAAAACATAACAATGATCCATATGCATACAGATTTAGAGTCAGTATTATCATAAAACCACAGTCAAAATGACATCATAACATATATATAAGCATCATGAAATAACCATAAATCACATGTAAATAGAAGATATAGTTCACTAAGAAATGGACCCATAATATAATGAAATGCAATACATAAACATACTCAAAACCATCTGAAATACCCAACACATATATGAAAAGGCCTCAAAGAGTTTGGCAACAGAAACTGAAAAGAAAACTAAGGGGTGGGTATTACAGTCTACTTTGAAAATTGGTAAATCTAGTAGAAAATACATAATCAGAAATAATAATGACAATGATAGTGATGACAAGGAACCTGATGAACTTGAAGCTTTAATGGTTAGAAGATTGCACAAAGGTAAATGAAGATATAAAGGTAAACTACCTTTGATCTATTTTAACTGTAAAGAGATTGGCCATTTTGTTGCAAGATGCCCTAACAAAAAAATTGATGATAGAAATGATATATCTAATGACAAAAAGGATGACCGAGACTACAGAAGCAACCGACAATATGACAAAAGAGATAACTGAGACTATAAAGATAAAGGTAAGAAAGCTTGTTACATTGCTGAAGATAAAGTTAATGACAATAGTTCTGACAGTGATGAAGATATTAAGATAGTGTTTGTAGCCTTGAAAGATGATTTAGATGAAGATATGATGGAGGATCTGTTAGAATGGGAAATGACACACCCTGTCAAGTAAATGGAAAATGTACTATTATGCTAAACAATCAAATCAAATGTGAAAATGATTATTGGGTAAAAGGACCTAACTATAATATGTTGAGTGTTTCAAAGTTGAATAACATAGGACACAGAGTCACATTTGAGATTAGAAAAGCTAGAATCTATGATGGAAAAGGAAAATTGATTGGTACTAGTGAACAATATAAAGGTAACCTATTCTATCTTGACACAGATGAAACTACTTTCCTATTGGAAAAGAATTAAGACATATGATTATGGCATAAAAGAATTTGTCATGTAAATTTTTACATGGTTAAGATTAGTAGAAAAAGAAAAGTTAGAGGCTTACCGAGCTTATCTAAACCAGACCATGTAATGTGCAAAAATTGTCAAATGGGTAAGATGTCAAAATCTAGTTTCAAGAGCAAGAATTTTGTATCTAATGATATTTTGGAGTTAGCTCATATAGACCTATGTGGACCAATGAGAACACAGAGCTATTAAGGGGACATATATTTTATTTTATTTGTTGATGACTACTCTAGGATGATGACTGTCATGTTCCTAAAAGAAAAATATGAAGCATTTAAGATGTTTAAGTGGTACAAATCTAAAGTGGAAAAATAAACTGGTAGAGATCTGAAGTGTTTGAGATCTGATAGAGGAGGTGAATTTATTTCTGATGAGTTCACTAAATTTTGTAATGAGTATGGAATTAAGAGACAGGTTTCTGCACCGAGGACACCATAGCGAAACAAAATTGCTGAAAGAAGGAATAGATCAATTGTTGATTGTGCTAGAACATTGATGATTGAGAAAGGAGTTGCACAAACATACTGGAGAGAAGTTGTTAGCACAACTATTTACACACTGAATCGAGTATAACTGAAGAAAGAATCAAACAAAACACCTACGAGCTATGGTATGGGTATACACTGAATGTAAGTTATTTTAGAATATTTGGTAGTCGATGTTATATTGTAAAAGGAGAGAAATGGTAAATTTGATTTGAAAAGTGATGAGGGAATATTTCTTGGATATTATACAAAGAGTAAAGCTTACAAATGTTTGAACAAGACAACTAACAAAATCATTGAGAGTGCAAATGTTAAATTTGATGAATTTTTTGAGCAAAATGATATGGAAAACATGAAAGAACCTAAGGGTTACAGTAAATTTGTTTCCTAGGAAGAACCTGATACTATACCAATGCAGATACCTAACGTTACCGTGCAACATGGTAATGTCATCGGGCAACAAGAAGCACAGACCGAGAATCAGGAAAATGTTGAAATTGAAGATCATGAACCAGAAGATAATGAACATACAGAAGAAGATAATGAAGAACCAAGAGTTGAACATGTACTTTCTCAATATGTGAGAAGACATCATCCACAAAATCAGATTATTGGAGATAAAAGAGCAGGCGTGATGACAAGAAGTAAGTTTAGAGATGACACTTGTTTAATTTGTGAATTTGAGCCTAAGAATGTTAGAGATGCATGAGAAAATGAAGAATAGATTAATGATATGAATGAGGAAATTGAGCAGATACAAAAAAATAAGACATGGACATTAGTACCAAGGCCGAGTGATAAAAATGTCATTGACACCAAATGGATTTTGAGAAACAAACTAAATGAAGATGGGAATGTAACTAGAAATAAAGCAAGATTAGTTTGCAAAGGGTATGCACAAGAAGGAATTGACTATGGATAAACTTTTGCACCTGTTGCTAGACTTGAAGGAGTAAGAATACTACTTGCATACGCTGTATATAAAGGATTCAAACTATATCAGATGGATGTGAAGTCTACATTTTTGAATGGAATACTGGATGAAGAGGTATACATTGAACAACTAGAAGGATTTATTGATCCTGGTCAGAAATACATGGTATAAAAGTTACATAAAGATTTATATGGACTAAAACAAGCACCAAGAGCATGGTATGAAAGATTACATTCTTATCTTATAAATATTAGATTTATTAGAACAAGCGACAACAATAATTTGTATTTAAAAGGAGGAACTGATGATAAAACTCTTATTACTAAAATATTTGATGATGATATTATATTTGGGGGTAATGATAACTTATGCACTTCATTTGTTGATGAAATGAGAAAATAATTTGAGATGTCAATGTTTGGAGAGATAAAAAAAATTCTAGGATTAAATATTTTACAACATGCTAAAGGTATCTACATTACTCAATCAAAATACATCAAGGCAGTACTAAAGACATTTAAAATAGAAGAATCAAAACCATTCAAAACACCTATGGTGACAGGATGAAAACTAACAAAAGAAGAATGACACCTGAGGTAAATCAGATATTGTACAGATCAATGATTGGTAAATTGATGTATGTTGTACACACAAGACCTGACATTGCACATGCAGTTGGAATAGTTGCAAGATTTTTTGCTAACCCCAGGGAATCACATATGACTGTTGTAAAAAGAATTTTTAGATATTTGAAAAATACTGAGGATTATGGACTATGGTATAAGAGAAGGAAAGTTTGAATTAAAATTTTATACTGATGTTGATTGGGCTGAGAACATAGATGATAAAAAGAGCACTACTGGTGGAGCATTCTTTATTGGAAAAGACTAGTTACTTAGATAAGCAAGAAGCAAGGATGCATATCTCAGTCAATTGTAGAAGCAGAGTATGTTGCTTCTACTGCAAATTGATTGAACATAGCATGGATAAAAAAAATGTTGAAATGAATGAATGAAGAGATCACCGATTCAGTGATAATTTATTGTGATAAAACAAGTGCTATAAATATTTCAAAGAATCCTATGATGCATGTAAAGACAAAGTACATATCTATTAAATATCACTACTTGAGGGAACAAGTACAAGATAAAAAAGTAATATTAGAATATATATAATCAAAAGAACAACTTGTAGACATATTCACAAAACCCTTGCCAAAGGATACATTTGAGTACTTGAGAGGTAGACTAGGGGTTCATCCCTTATCTATTGGTAACTAAGCTAAGTGGGAAGTTGCATCAACCTAAATGAAATCAAAATATCAATCATGTTGATGTAAAGTTGAACTGGACTGACACCGAGATATTAGTACACTGAAAGGTGCCTACTACACCGAAAATCAGAGATATTTTATTTGGCTACTAAAGAGCTGCATATTTCTTTTTGGCATTGTTTTCAAAGGGAGAGAGATGATCAATGAAATATAAAGGGAGAGAAATGATCAATGAAAAATATATCCACGAAAGGGAGTAAAGAGAAAAGGAGAGACATATCTAATCTACAGAGAGATTCAAGAACAGAAAAGTCAAAATTGTAGGGAGAGTCTGCATGGTGAGTTTTTATACTGACATAGTTTACATTCAAGCTAAGGAGAGATACATAATTTTCGCAGTTGTAGAACAAATGTTTGGTATTTTTTTTATGGAATTTTATATTGCGTATTTCATATTGTATTTCCATGAATGCCAAAGGGAGAGATTGATGAACTATAACAGATTGAATGTTTGAAGTCATTGTTGATATTCAACCAAGTTGCAGAAGTGATGATGAACATTATCAGTTAATGTATTGTAATTGATGTCAACTTATTTGATTATTATTATGGTGGAAAAAATTTGTTGTCAATTGGAGATCTGGAACAAACAATGTTTATGTGATTGGAAAATGAAGAGTTCTGTATACACCAAGATACAGTGGACGCCGAGTAAAACATGGTGTATACCAAGCACAGTGATAACCGATCTAGGGATTGCCAACACAACATGTTTAATACTAGGACCGAGAAGTTAATTCAAATTGAGGCTGACTAGGATGCTGAGCTGGCGATTGATGATTTTGAGGTAAAAGATAAATTTTTTTATTTGATCAAATGGTCATGAAAATTCAATTAAGATCAGACGATAAAGATTGAAACATGTTTTTAACACAACTGTCGAGGATGGATCAAGAGGGAAAATGAATGATGGAGATTAAGCGACAAGATCTAAAGGATAGAAATTAAATGAGCTATGATGTCTATATAAGAGACAAGAGATTAATTTTGAATCACATGATGCTACATCTGATGCAAATACATGTAAATTTATGCATGACTGATCAAACTGGTTAAAGACAGAACCGAGCATTTTTTTCAGACATAACCAAGCGATAGAGAAAAGAGCATTACAAATCAAAACAAGTATGAAGTATGAGACGAACTGAAGAAGTACAAATTGATCAGAGGTATTATGTACTTAGCATAGATCTGAATATCTTCAAAACAAAGTTGTATTTGAATCAGATCACTAGTGTATCAATTTAACCATTGTTACAGATAAATCTCTTAACCGAGTAGGACAGTGAAGTCTTTATTATAACATTCAGAGAATGTTGAGTGTTTTATTGTTGACCCCATAGTGAATGCATGGTCAAGAGAGAACTGTTAGTTTTAAATCCTCTAACAAGGTCACATTTAACAATGTGCATTGTAACCTTTAATAGGGTTGGCTCTTCACCAAGCTCACTTCAGAAGAGTGAAAATATTTTGGGTTACTGGTCCCAGGTGGTTTTTCCCTTAGCAGGGTTTCCACGTTAAAAATCTATGTCAATGTGCATGAATGTTGTGGATTTTTATTTTACTTTACATTTTATTTTATTTACCTAGATCTCTAATCACAGTATTAATTTACTGACATTCAGCAAACACTATTGATGATAGTTTGAGATTACAGAATACATTTTCACTGAGCTGAGTTTTATATTTGAATTTGTTTTGGTATACATCTGGAGAAATTTAAGACTGTAGGATAATTTGTGAGGAGAATGATTCTAACTGATTCACCCCCCCCCCTCTCAGTTATTCTAACACAACCCAGTCCTAATGTCCTATTTTTTTTTTATTGAGCAATCACATTCCACTAATAATCCATCGTGTATCATCGATTGGATCATTGGATTCACTCTAATTTATCTTAATCAGAGGAGAAAATAAAAATAAGGTATAAGGTTTCAATTATTCCACTTAAATTATTGTATTCTATTTCATGTTTTTCTCTTGTTTTCAAAAAATATCAAGAAGAAACACATATAATTGAAAAGGAAAGTAAATAAAAATGTAATAAAATTAACATGAATTAAAAAAATGGATGAGTTTGTTTTACAAGATGAAAATGTTCTCTTAGATTAGAAAACAACTTGTATGTTGAAGGGTGCACCCAAAAAGTGTTTAATGAGTAATGAACATCACTATAGTGTATATTCATATATAACTATAGCTTATATATCACTTTGAACTTTTTTTTATTTAAAAATATTCCTATTCAGATTTTCATTTTAGATTTTTTTGTACCCTAGTTTATTGTGATTTAATGCCTATTTCACCTTCTATATTCTCTTACACACTTGGTCTTCAACACTTGAGGTTTCTAAGGGGAGGCTTTTTGGCCTCCATTTTCTTTGATTTTACTTTTTGCTTTATTTTTCATATAGTTCCTTTATTTGCATTTTTCTTTAACCTTTATTCCACCACATAGGTTGACACATTTTTATTTGTTAACTTTTATATCCACTCTTGGTTTTATGCTATAAAAAATTATCACTTTGTTTTCTTATGTTTCCTTGCTATACTTCATGTTTACCTTTCTTTACCTATACATTTTGTGTTTCCCATTTTACTATGAGGCTTGCACCTTTCCATTGTTGATTGATTTGTTGGCTTTGATCTTATATTATTACATCACACTTTCTAGTTCTTCAATACTAATTATCCTATATAATTATACATCTCACTTTTATAGTCACTTATTGGTCCTACATTATTATAGCATGCTTCTAGAGTATATCATTTATACCATGTGCACTCCTCTTGTTTTATTCATGTTATTTATCCTAACATTAGAGATAATTATTCCTTTCCTCTAAATGGATTTCAACCTCATGGATACATCCTTACATTTAGGAGCACTATACCCTCCCCATTAAGGACAACGTGCTTCTCACATGATACATTTTCTCATATTTTCCTTACACGTTGGGGGCACTAATTGGTCACTTGCACATTACCTTGTTCATACCTACATTCACTATAGTCTTTCTGCCTGTATACCATTATGTGATCATGCTCTTAGTTACCACATTAGAAGAAAATGTTTCTCTAGTGCCATTTACACCTACTCAATAGCGTTCCATTGAGGATTATATCAAAATTTGTCTTTCCCACATTGGGAATAACATAATGCCTTGATATCCTATCTTTAATTCTTAAATGATCATCTCAAACTTTATCATTCTATATATTACATATGGTAATATGAGACAATTTATTCATTATTGTTTTTGATTACAGGTAAAAATAGGTTTGGAAGGGGCCTTGAAACCCTGTACATAAAGAGACTTAAGATAAGACAATAAGAGATCCCAAAACAAGACAGAACAACCAAAGCCTAAGAGAATCACACACACCACGAACACAGTGAAAACCTTCCAAAAAAGGTACAAAAGATGAAGCATTAGGGAGAAGTAGCAAGAAGAAGGAAACCAATCATCTCATCCCTTTCTTATGGGACCAGAGGGTCATGTCAAACAAAGAAGAAGATCTCTTAAATTTTTTATCTTTCACAGTGACCCAACCATCTTTAACTCTAGTAGCATTATTATGCCAGCAAACAGAGTCCAAAGCTAAAGATCCAGCATCTAGAAAAGGAGAAGGATCTATCAGCAACATGTCTAGCATAGGAAAATCTTTACCCCCAGCCAAATATTTATCAGTAAGAGGAGCAGCCAAATCAGAACTAGCAGGAGCCAAAACTCCAGCAATAGTCGTTCCAACACCCCCATTCCTATCAACAACAAATTCCAATGGAGAATGAATAGGTTCTTCCCCAGAAGACACAAACCCACCAGAAGTCCCACTAGCAGTAGCATCTAGTGGGAGAAGAGTAGAGGAGACTCCAACAGACCCTGCTTCAAAACTAGCTTCCAACATTGACCCTGTAGGGGCAGCTGGAGGAAGAACATAATCATCCTTCTTCCCAGATTGAGAAGAACATTTTCTAACTGTGTAATGTTTTGAGGAAGCCCCTTTCCACCCAGAGGGAGAAAATTTCTTTTTATTTTGTTCTATGTCACAATGAGAAGAGATGTGGCCATTCTTAAATCATTTTCAATATCTAAAGGGATACCCTCATAGTCAAGCAGCTGGATCTAAGATCCTAATATTGATTCAATTTTGATTTCACCTGGGAGACCCTACAAGGTGTCACAATCAACTAACATACGAGCTAAAATGGAATGATAAATGTTGAAGGCATCATTATCCAACATGAGAAAATCCCCCAAAGCCTCACCCACTTCCTCAAGGATGGAGTTATTCCAAATATGAAGAGGGAGATTAGGGAGTTTAACTCAAATAGGGATTTTA
>MU227665.1:1309892-1336467 GCA_018584345.1 Thuja plicata
CCCACTTCCTCAAGGATGGAGTTATTCCAAATATGAAGAGGGAGATTAGGGAGTTTAACTCAAATAGGGATTTTAGTGAAGGTTTCAGAAGATAGATTAATATCCAGGTGTTATGGCTTTATCATAAGCATAAATTTATCATCTTCCCAGCAAAAATAAATTTCACATAGAATCTTAGTTCTATCCTCAGTCAAGTCAAAATTTGCAATGAAGAACCCCTTTGCCATAGGGAAAATGTGAACCGAACCTAAAACCAATGGTTCTCATTTATGAGTGATCGAATCATGTAATAGGGGAAGGCTGAACCAGAAACCCCTAAAGTGGTAGATCAATCCATGAGATTTAAAAATCTCTATGATGTGATCCAAATCCTCTTTAACCTCAGCAGAGAGCCTAACCGAGAGGGAGCCACATGATGACATTATTTTTCCATTAGTATGCAAAGAACACTTTCGGTAAACATACACCAAAAGATAGGACAAGAGAAAACCAAATATACAGATATCAGAGATCACCAAAAGTTGCTAAGTACAAAGAAAACCAACGACACAGTTTTGTGTGTAAACTGGAAATTCAAAGTCAAAAGGATAAAGAGGAACCCGACAGTGGAACCCGACGAGTAGGATAAATTGAAACCCGAGAGAATAGTCAAAGTGGAACCCAAGAGATAGTTCAAGCAAGGAACACTGAGAGATAATCAAACTGACTTCAAAGCATAACCGACCGACAAAAACTGAAAGTCAATTGAAGCCCACAAAAAGTGGATCTAACTTCCATGCCAGATAAAACATTCATGTTCTATTTATAGAGTCTTTATTTGTTTAAAAACCATTACTTTAGAGACAAGAAACATTATTTTAAGTGTTGTAATCAGTCTAACTGAGTTAAAACACATAGATTGAAAGATCAAGGTCAAGTTGTAAACCTCTGATCTTATAAGAGTTAATATTGTTTTACGTGAAACTTAATTTGGTCAATCTATCTTATAAATAGATGTTGTAATCATTCAGTATGAGAGAGGAGAGGATGAATGTAGCCTATGAGAACATCTATGGATCAGACTAAAAGTTTCAAGAACCAAAACAACAAAAGGTGAATTTGGTTATCAAGAACCAAGAATAGAGGCTACTGAGAAACATAGGTATTATTCAATCACATTAGGTGATACACTTATACATGTAATCTTAAATGGATCTGTAATCAACAATAGGAGATTGCATACACTTAGTTCAAATTGTAATTTGCTTACATTCTAACAAGTGAAGCAAAGTGTAAAAATCCTTTCAAGGAAGGTGGATTTAACCATCCAATTATAAATCTCTTAACCGAGTGAACACTAAATAGTGTTGCTAAAGCTCTTAACATAGTATAATTTAACAGGTCTCCATAGATACTCCTAATAGGGTAGATCATCAGAAGTGGTCAAATTGTAAGCCTTAATCGACCCCTTCCAATCTGCAGATAGTGAAGAATTTGTGGGTCCCATCCCCACCATAGTTTTTACTTCCTAACAGGAGTTTTATGCGTTATCATATCTTGTGTTATGTTTCAATAACTTTCATGAATGTTTCTATGAATGTTCACATGTTTGATTAAGTTAAATAATTTATATATCTTACATCAAGATAGTATAGAACAGATGGTTGCATATACAATTGATTACTCAAAGGTTAAAGGTTAAAAGATACACAAGTTTTAGAGGTACTGATTCACCTCTCCCCTCTCAGTACACATTTCCTATTAATTCCAACAATTGGTATCAGAGCTAGATCTCTTATTTGGAAAGCTTAAAGGCTTAAGAGAAAAGATCATACAATGGAGAAGTACAAACTTAACAAGAGTATCGAAAATTAGAAGCTAGAAATTTAGATCTTCTATGAGCATTATAAAGAAGCTAGAATCAAGATGAGATAGTTGTTAGATGAAAGAAAAATTATGACATCCCACTGTAATGAAACAGATTACCATGAGGAAGAGATACCAGATTTCTTTGAGTCTTCAGGATCAACTACAAGCAAAGCATCAGACACATCAAAAGAAAGCATCAAAATCCTAAATGAAATCAATCAACATCTGACTGGAGAAGTGAAATCTCAGCAAATTAGTCAAGAGACACAAATGGTAAGAATGATTGATGTCATGAACAATGCTAGACAATATGAGCAAGAAAGAACACTAGCTATTGATGATAGAAGGAAGATTATTGAAAAAACTACAAGAGAAAGAATCAGAAATACAAAGATTAACACAACATCATTATGAATTTACAAATCAGATTATTCTTATGAGTCAAGAGGCAAACAAAATGAATGTTGAACTCATTGAAAGAATAGAAGCTATTGGTGAGCTAAGGGAAGAAAATGAAAAGATGAAATAAGAACTCAGAATTCAACAACAACATAATGAAATTATCAAGAAAGTTGAAGAAAGCAATAAAAGAATGGATGATTTTATTGATGGACAATGAAGAATCAACAACAACACCGGTCTAGGCTATATCAAGAATGGAGAATCACCCAATTAAGATGATCCAAAGAATGTTTATGCAAATCCAAGACCAAGAAAGCTTACATGCAATCACTGTGGAAAGCAGAGGCCACACATCAAATGTATGTAGGAGCAAAATAAAAGGTATTCCTAAATCCACATCTTCATTCATAGGATTTTGTTATAAATGTAACAAGAAAGGACATAAAGCATATGAATGTATGTCTAAGATGAAATAACCAAAGAAGGAAACCTAAATGGAAAAATACTATCCTACTTGCAAAATGAATGGGCACACAACTCTTGAATGCTGGAAGAAGAAAAAGAAAGCATGGAAGCCTAAAGGTCAAGAATCTACCTATCAACTAAAAAGAGTCGGTAACCAGTAGGTATGGGATTACAGCACTTGGAAAAATTGTACAACATGTGGAAGATTTGGTCACATTGCTGCAAATTGTATGAGACAGTGGACAAGAAAATCTAGAGGCTGGAGTAACCCCGGAATGACATGTTTACACTGTCATAAAGTTGGTCATCTCAAGAAAGACTGTAGAGACCGAATGACAGAGACTAGCACATTCCCCAATGGAAATACCATTGAAGACATCCAGAAGATGAGAAACAAAATGTGGAGGAAATCTACAAGCAATGATGAAGCTTGACCAAGCAATGCAATTGGTGACACCCTATCCAATGGATCTAGTGACATCACCACCCCCACCTAAGCAGAACAAGTAAATATGGAATTGCATTACACTAAATAGTATTTTACATCAGTTCCATAATATGTTGATGAAATAAAAAAATTAGCATAACTAAAGATGCATCATGATATTACTTATTAAAATTTGTGAAAACTATTCCATCAGGTAATACATACCGAAATCCATCGATATAACTCAAAGTCAAATTGTCTACACTTACCGAGAATCGTCGCTTAACATGTAAAAACAAAAGTTTCTAGTGTAAACTGAGAATTGTTGGTAATCAAAGAAAGTTGAAAAAGTTTTTTTCGCAAAGCACCGAAACCCGTTGGTAAAAGAAAGAAGTTAGATGACTTCCCCGAAGCATCACGTTGTCACCAAAGAGAGAAGTTAGTGCTTAACTCAATGACTCCATCTTCACACACCAAGGAGTGGTTGAGCATTAATGACTCATTTTAGGGAAAACATCTATAAAAAGGTGACGAAAGGGTTTCTTAATTCACCAGCAAGTAGAGCAGAGCGACGAAAGAAAAATTTGAGCACACAATGATAGCATCACAAAGCAACTTAAACTCAGCCCACAACACTACAAATAGATCAGTGACCACTACAGAAGTAAATAGTAAGTTCCTACGTTAACTGAGAACTCTATTTTATGCATTCACAAAAAGCCCTAAATGTCTGAAACAATGGCCACGACTTCAAGAACCACTAAACTAAAGAACATCAAGAAGGATAAGGTCAAAATTATCAATAATTCTACTTGTGTGGAACCCCATTACAAGATATGCCCAGAGGTTGCATCACAACCCAACAATGCTGGAGAATTCTTGCGAATACCAGCTAGGGTTTTGCTCGTTGAAGACGTGCAACCATACATTCATTTCAAGATTGCAAAAATTGGAGACTTGGAGGTTGAAAAAGCTTTCAAGAAGCTATGTAATGAAAATGGATCTATTAAAGATGAGCACAAGCACATAGAAGTGAAAGGGATCACAAATTCCCTATTGTTCCCAAAGGTATTCAAGACCAAGTGGATTCAATTAGTACTGAGCAAAATTCACAACCAAAAGCTATGGATGGATGAGCCTAAGATGATAACCCAAGATGTTATTCATGCAGTCATGGGTTATCTTATAACCGATAGGGTAAAGGCATTAAAGCACCTTCTCAAGGATGAGATTGAAAAGAATACATGAGCTAAGTGTGATGGAAGAGGACTCAAGGTATCCACTATTACAGATGATGAACTAAAATTTGGAGCATGTGTCCTAGGCTACAAATTATTTCAAGCTAGCAGGATGAATAGAATAGAATCTAGTGTAGTGGATACAACATATAAGATTGTAAATAAAGGCACTCAGTTGGATCTGTCTAAACTTCTTCTCAATGGAGTCAGAAGAAAACTTGAGTACAATTAGAAATGCAAAGACAAACTCATGTAAGTTTGGCTCACTTATCATGTGCATTTTCTTTTACTTCCAAGAATCTTTTCCATTAGTAGGAGATGTAAAATGGGATACAAATAGACCAGTCACCATATAGATCAGTGAGCATAACATCACTGAGAGATAATTTTGAGACAGTTATGGATGAGTACTTTACTGGATTCAAGGAGAGAATACAAAAAAGGGTAAGAATCCCAAAGCAACTAATTGAGAAATTCAAGAATGATATATGTTTCATGGTTGACACATATCACACATTTATCAAACCTATTGGACCAAGGACAACATGGCTACAACCATTAGACTATGAGGTAAACAATGATCAAGCATCCAATGCAATCAATGCACTGATAAATGAACCCTTAGACAAAACACAGCCAAATTCTAGCACTTATGAAGAAGCCAAAGCAAGAATCAAAACTAACTTGGTTGTAAAAAAAATAGATAAGAAGAAAGATAAAATGGTAAAGAACTTGAAGAAAAGGTTGTCGGTTATAGAGGAAGAAATTGAACAAATAGAAGAAACCGAGGGGCAGTCACTTGTCGGTGAGGCTGAGAAGGAAAGTGACTCCGAGTCTACAAAGTCAGATACTCTATTACCAACACCAGCTAAGAAGCCTAGAACCACAACTGCTTCAAGGACAAGAAGTTAGATAGCTAAGGACACAATTCCTTCACCTTTGAAGAAAGGTCAAGTAAGGACCTACAAGAGGAAACCGACAACACAGAAAAGAGGGCCAAAAAAAATGAGAAGGTTCATTAGAACCAGGGAATATATTGAGGACACACAACAGGATGAAGGTGTTCACAAGGAGAAGAGTAAGATCCCTAAAACCATTGATGAGTTATGTGCACTAATGGTTAAATCAGGATCTATGTGCACTAATGGTTAAATCAAGCAATTACTGAGTCAAAATTCAGAAGATGGTTAACTCTAGATCCCTTGGACTAGAACAAGATTGAAGAGGAAATCATCAAAATGATGAGTACATTTAAATATGTACCAGTAAAATTCTATGACAAAATGCCCAATGCAGTATATGACAGAATATCTGCCAGATGGACCTATGCATTGAAGAATGAGAAAGAGGTAAGGGAAAGAGTCCTTATATCTCTTATGCCTCCTGAATCCAAAAGGGAAGAAATCAAGGATATGATGGAGAAACATGCACAAGAGTTCTCACCCAATATGAGAGCCTAAAAGATACTTGATGGCAAGCTAATCAACCTAGAGAAGGACAACAACAAAATTTGTAGTAAGATACTCAATGGACCTACTAAGGAAGCAATCCCCGAGAGAAAACTTCTCACAAATGAACCACACAAGGATGATCAGGCTACTAAGAGCACAGAACCAATCATCATCATAGATGTTGAATTGGACAAAGAGGAAATGGACACCATAGGAAACAAGTATATGGATGTTGCAAATAAGACATGGCCAAACATCACTATGGACAACATTGTGGACAACACAATCATTGACATAACCGATGATCCAGTAGAAGAAATATAGAAAGATGAAGATTTCACTGTTACCAAGGACAAGATTGATGAACAGGACACTACATTTGAAACTTCACAAGTGAACATACCAGGAAACATGCCAATATTGATGCAAGCCATCAATATACTTCAAAAAAAAGAAAAATCACCTGAAAAAGATTCAAGCATTCCCGAGGATGCAGGGGATGAACGAAAGAAAGACAACACCGATGACCAAAATGTCATCGGAGACACTCAAAATGTAACCAATACTGACAAGGTTAAAAAATGAGATTCAAAGAAAATAGATGGAGACACTACTGAGAAGGATGCATAGACAAAGGAAGATGAAGTACATAAGGATACCGATGAAGGAGCTAAAAAAAAGATGGAACTTCTAAGGAAACTGAAAAAGTTGCTACATATAACATCAAGGTTGATGTGGAGACGTCCACTCAAAACCAACAAGCTAACATCGAGGCACATCAGCAAAAAGAGGCAACATGCCAAATCACTTCATCCAGCACAATAGACAAAGTCGAGAAGATGGCTATGGTTCTACATTCAAGTGAAACTTAGAAGAAGAAGAAGAAGAAGAAGAAGAAGAAGAAGAAGAAGAAAACAAAGAAGACAAAGTTGGAATTCACTCTAGATGAGATAATTGAGATAGCCAAATGTGACCCAACTACACTAGACTATGAAGCACTACAAGAGTACAGTGAAATATGCCAAAGGAAGGCACTACATGAGAAGCTAAGGAAGGAGAACCGAGACTCCATAGTACTAGAGACAACTAGGGACATCTTAAATCACATTGTACCCGATGTTGATGTTGATCACAATAAACCTATCCTTGATCAACTAGCCACTCTCACTGAGGCCATCACAACACAAAACATTGATGCAGAAAAGATAATTGAGGAGAGAGCAGGGAAGAAATATCAGAACAAACTTATTGAAAATATCAGCCAAGAAGTGGCAGAAAAAAAGGTAAAGCTTTCAGAATTAGTAAGTGAATTAGATCCATTAATTTCTGAAGCTATTTCCTTGATACAAAAATTGAGCACACTTGATAAATTCACTAAGGATCATAGTGATAAAATAGAAAAGTTAGATTCCGATCTAGCTACAAGTGCTAAAGGCTTAACCACTGATGACAATGCAATAAATTTATATTATGAGAAAATTGTTGAGATCAAAAGGTTAAGCTAGGAACTATGGGAAGCCAAACCACAATTTAGGGAAGAGGTCACCAAGCTCCAGGCTCAACTTCCACCAAGTCTTACACTGCATCAACAACATATCAATTTAGCAAAACAACTGATAGCCACTGCCGAGATGTCTGTAGCAGACATCATCTACGATATGCATGCAAGGATCACACTCAAGAACATAGCTCTAGACAACCTAAAGTACAAATGGGAGAAGATTATGGAGGACATGAAGTCCCTACACTCTCATATTTTTGATAAGCTATAGGTATACACCTTTTCCCTTAATATAAAAAAAGGGGGAAAATAATGATATGTACAGATAGGAAACTATACAGTACAAAGAACAAAAAAAGGGAGTAAATGTTATGATATGACATATACAGTACAAGGTGAAAAGAAGAAGAGTATCATGTACATAAACTTATACTATACCGACATGTATCATGTACATACACTTATATGAAATGACTAAGGGATATATATGGTGTACATACTAACCATTTTGTTAGTATTTTGCACATATCAATTTTTGATACTAATGTGAAAGGGGGAGATTGATGAAATTATTTTTCCATTATTATGCAAAGAACACTTTTCATAAACATACACCAAAAGACAGTACAAGAGTAAACTGAATATACAGATATCAAAGATCATCGAAAGTTGCTAAGTACACAAAAAACTGACGACACAGTTTTGTGTGTAAACCAAAAATGCAAAGTGAAAAGGATAAAGAGGAACCTAACTAGTAGGATAAAGTGAAACCCAAGAGAATATTCAAAGTGGAACCCAAGAGATATTTCAAGCAAGGAACACCGAGAGATAGTCAAACTGACTTCAGAGCATAACTGACCGACATAAACTGAAAGTCAGTTGAAGCCCGCAAAAAGTGGATCTAATTTCCACGTCAGATAAAACATTCATGTTCTATTTAAATAGTCTTGATTTGTTTTAAAACCATTACTTTAGGGACAAGAAACATTATTTTAAGTGTTGTAATTAGTCTAACTGATTTAAAACACATAGACTGAAAGATCAAGGTCAAGTTGTAAACCTGTGATCTTAGAATTAATATTGTTTTACGTTAAACTTAAGTATGCCAATCTATCTTATAAATAGATGTTGTAGCCTACAAGCACATCTATGGATCAGAATAAAAGTTTTAAGAACCAAAATAGCAAAAGGTGAATTTGGTTATCAATAACTAAGAACAAAGGCTACCAAGCAACAAAGGTATTATTCAATCACATTAGGTGATACACTTATACATGTAATCTTAAATGGATCTATAATCAGCACTATGAGATTGAATACACTCGGGTCAAATTGTCATTTTCATACATTCTAACAAGTAAAGCAAAGTGTAAAAATCCTTTCAAGGAAGGTGGATTTAACCATCCAATTGTGAATCTCTTAACTGAGTGCACACTAAACAATGTTGCTAAAGCTCTTAATACAGTAGACTTTAACAGTTCTCTAAAGATACTCCTAATAGGGTAGATCATCATAAGTGATCAAATTGTAAGCCTTAACCGGCCCCTTCCAATCTCTAGATAGTGAAAAATTTGTGGGTGTCATCCCCACCACAATTTTTACTTCCTAACAAGAGTTTTCTGCATTATCATATCTTGTGTTATGTGTCAATTACTTTCATGAATGTTTCTATGAATGTTCACATGTTTGATTAAGTTAAAGAATTGATATATCTTACATCAAGATAGTATAGAATAGATGGTTGCATATACAATTGATTACTCAAAGGTTAAAGGTTAAAAGATACAAAAGTTTTAGAGGTACTGATTTACCCCTCCCCTCTCAGTACACACTTCCCATTAATTCCAACACCACACACCTGAATTGGGGTCAAAACCTTAAATCCTTTCTCTACCACTAAAGAATTAGACACACTTTTTGCAAAGGATTCCCCTGGTCCCTTAGAAATTGCAGGACCAGATGCACGGAATGAGGAGGAACCCGCCACAAAAACCCTAGCTGACACCACTTTGGGAACTAAATTTCCCACAACCCTGGACTATTTAGGACCAATTATAGGAGCAAGAAACACATCAAAAGGAAGCACAACTGAAGGAGGACACTTCACAGTGACACCAACATAAAACAAAGTAGAAAGGGTAACTCCATCACCGGCCATAAAGGGTAGAGTCTGTTACGCAAACACCCTCGTTGGAGAGGGCATCACCATAGGTGACTAAAAAGGATCCCATGCCAATAATTTGAGAAGTTCTGCCAGCACAAGAGGCTTGGTAGGAGAAGCCACAACAGAGGAAGCCATGACATAAGGGGTTGCAACAGAGCCTGACATAGTAGAGTGCAACATCGGTGTAGCAGAGCGCGACATCCCACTTCACAAAAGGGATCTGCTGCTTGTGTTATGTTTATCTATGAAATTATATTTCCATTTATTCATTATTGTAATTATTTTGGTGTCATACAATTATTTATCATTATTTTCTAATTTAAGCTCTTTCACATTATATTTTCATGAATAATCTAGTGTTTCATTATTAAAAATCAAAATTGCATGTTACTCAAGGAATTAATTTTTGTAGTACTTCACCTTGATGTATGACCATATACTTCACATTCTTACACACTTAGCAACCATCCTATGCTTAAACATATACTCTTATACATTTATCTTATCCAAGCTCATTTATCATGTATTATCTATTCATATATCTCCATATAGGACACCTAAATACAATAATTTACCCATCCAAGAGCTTTTTCTTGTCATGGAGTTAATCATGCAATCACAGACTTTACCTGTTCCTTTCTTAAATTTTTTTTTTAAATAATAAAAAATTGGTCAAATGTTTATTTTCTTTCCTTTTTCTAACTAAGTACAAGTTACAAAATTTTACATTATTTACTACTAATGAATGCTAATTAATGTTTATAAATAGTTATTTGTTGTTTATGAAATGCCTATTCCTGGCTCTCTTCCAAGGGAAGAGTTAAATGCTTTGAATAGATATTAGTAATCTTGGATGCACAAATGGATTTGTAAGAGGAACTTAATACTAAATGAAGTGTTAATGTAAGGCATTAACATCCAGGTATCTGTTATTTTCTTCTGTTAATAAGGTTGCTATTATTGATGATAGGTCTAACTCTATGAACCCAATGGATAAGGCAATGATCTGTATGGGTGTTGAAGTGATTTCAGAATGACTCAAATCATTAAACATTATTTTAATTTCATTTTATTTATTTTGAAAGTTAAGTTATCTATTTATCGACACACTTAATGCAAGTGAGATTGTGCATAAGATGGTGGGGTTTTAATACCCATTACCTATAAGTTTGAAAACTATCCATAGTTGTGTACATCTACATGGTGTTGTTTAACAAAAGGTATATTATATATGCAGATTTATGTTATTAGGAAAAACCTCCTGAGTGTGTAGAACTCAAAGTGAAGACAACTTGTATGCCTTGTTAATGTTGGATTTTCTTGTCCTTAATTTGTAGGTCATGCATATTTTGTGAATTAGGTGATGATGTTACAATAACTGAGAGGGGGGGGGTGAATCAGTGGCCTAAAAAATATTCCAATAAATTAACCCAAAAACTTATTACCACAATTATAAGCCTCTAGTTATCTTCAGTCCTACAAGATGAATGCCTTCAAATAATCTTATCAAATAACTACTGCTCGGAGTTCACTGTTAAACCTTATTCTCATTGTTTACCAAATAGAAGTCTTTCATTTACCGAAATGTAATAAATTACTTAGAGTATACTGATCAATCTAGATTAGTTATGTGTAATGCAAAACACTAAAGTAATGACTCATAAACACATTGACACATGGATTTTTAACATGGAAACCCTGTTAAGGGAATAACCACTTGGGACCGGTAACCAAAAAATTTCACTCTTCTAAAATGAGCTTGGTGAAGATCCAACCTTGTTAAAGGTTACAAACACACTGTTAGGTGTGACCTTGATAGAGGATTTAAATAGAATAGTTTGTCACTTGATATCTGGAATCTCTATGCTACCTTTTATGACCAAACCTTGTGTAGTTAGTCACTTTGTATCTGGCATATCTATGCTATCTTCATGACCAAACATTTTGATACTCCTTAGGATGTATCTCAATATATAAATGATTCTTAAGTCATGCTCGGTTAAGAGACTTTATAATCCAATGGTTAAACTAAAATAGTAAATGATCTGTTCACATATACAACTATACTTCATAGATTTCCAGATCTATTGTAATCTCATAATACCTTTCTAATAAATGTATCTTTACAATACCTTTTCTCCACTTCTTTCTTCTCGGTGATGTTGTGCTAATCTGTTGCTTAGTGTCTGTAGAAATATAGCTCTGTTCTTTAGGTTTATTGATCAGGACTGTGTGAAGTCTTTCATCAGTTTCTCTTCAGCATCCTCTTCTTCTATTCACCCCTAATTCATAATGAATTATCTTGTCTCTTTATAGACATGATTTCACTGTTTCTGATTTCTTGAGTTTCTTGTTCTTGGTGTGATCCGCAATTATAGCCAATCTTGCTTTACAACTATACTTATGTTTTATCCCGTAGATTTCTCTTTGACAACTGGAATAAAACATCTTTAAATCTCTTGCTTATCTCTGGATTTTAACTTGTAGATGAAAACAATATTTACAACCAGTTAACTCCTTGTTTATCTCTTTCCAGCTAAGTCTTTTTTCATTTCTGAACTTCAGTTCTTTTCGATGTTTAACTTTTTGTTAGCTTCGGTCAAAAATTTAGTTCTCCTCGGGCATCTCCATCGAGGTTGACTATCTGTTGAGGTTGTTTGTCCTTTGAGGTTGTCTGTCCTTCAGGGTTTTCTATCCATCAAGTTACACTGTGAAGTTCTACTTGTCGGTAATGCTTGTGATTCTTCTTGGGTGTCACTGTGAATTTCCTCTTGAGTTTCTCTATCCGTCGAGGTGCACTATTCATCGGTGTTTGTAGTCACTTAGTGAATACTGATCTTTTATGCATTACTGAAAGCATAACCTTTATCTTTCTGGCTCTCTAAAGTCTTTGACACTTTGTATATAACCAATCAAATTATATCAATTTGACATCAATGAAAATACAATACATTAACTGATTTAATGCCTTGTATTAGCTTTCTATAGCTCAGTGATCATCAACTTAACATCTTCAAAAATTCAATTAGTTATGGTTCATCAATCTCTCCCTTTGGCATTGATGGAAGAATACTATATTATTACTAATACAATATGAAATATAATAGTTGAAGTTCATCAATCTACCAATCTTATTGTTCTATAACCAATACAAATGTTTGGCTCTCGGTAAGCTCATATAGCTTAGATTTTTTTCTTCCAGAGTGTTTTCTTCAATCTTCAATCCCTTCACTAGATAGATCTAGCAATCTTATGATTCTATCTTTGATGTTGTCTCTCCCTTTGATTGTTCCTCCCCTTGATCATATCTTTTTCTTTTGACATCAATAATTCATCTCTCCCTTCTGATACTTCTCTCCCTTTTGATATTCTCTCCCTTACAGATTACATCTCTCTCAAGTCATCTTAAGTCATCTCTTCCTTATGATAGTATTGATGGATATTTCATATGTGATCTCTACTTTATAGGTTTCATCTCTCCCTTTGAATGATTTTGATGGATATTTCATATGGATAATGGATATAATCTCTCCCTTTGACAGCAATGCCAAATGATCCTTTCTCCTTTTATAATATATTCCTTGATTTTCCTTTCCATCAACAATGAATGAATCTGGTGTTCAGTGCAGATATGTACATTTTTGTGTACTGATGTATCTATGCATTCCATTTCTTTGTTTGCATCAACATGAATGATCTTCTAATTATGTGTTGGTTGATGTAGGCTCCTACTAGGCTTACTGACCAATAGACAAGGGTTGGACCCCTAGTCTCTTTCTCAGGTACTCAAATGTATTTTTAGGCAATGGCTTTGTGAATATGTCAGCTAATTGTTCCTTGGATTGAACATATTCCAGTATAAACTCTTTCTCTTGCACTTTTTCTCTTAAGTAATGATGTTTGATTGCAATATGATTAGTCTTAGCATGCATGACTAGATTCTTAGAAATGTTTATTGCACTGGTATTATCAAAATAGATAATTACTGGTTCAATAATTTTCATATTCATACCTTCTAGTAATTTTTTGATCCATGCAATGTTAGAGTAGTTTGCAACAACATCCACATATTCTGCTTCTGCAGTAGATTGTGAGATGCATCCTTTCTTCTTACTGAGCCATGTGACAAGTCTGTCACCCATGAAGAATGCTCCTCTAGTTGTGCTCTTTCGTCCATATAAGTTTCCAGCCCAATCAGCATCTGTATAGACTTGAAGCTCAGATCTTCCTTCTCTTTTATACCATAAGCCATAGTCCTCGATGTTCTTTAGATATCTCAAAATTCTCTTGACATCAGTCATGTGTGATTCTTTGGGATTAGCAAAGAATATTGCAACTATTCCAACTTCATGTGTTATATCTGGTCTAGTATGAACAACATAAATTAGTTTTCCAATCATTGATCTATATAGAGTCAGATTTACCTCATTTGACTTATCTTCCTTTGTAATCTTACATCCGGTTGCCATAGGTGTTCCAACTGGCTTGTAATCTCCCATCTTAAATATCTTCAACACTTCCTTGATGTATTTGGATTGTGTGATATATATGCCTGCATCTTGTTGAAGAATCTGTAGACCAAGAAAGAATTTTATCTCCCCAAACATCGACATCTCAAACTCTTTGCTCATTTCATTAGCAAAAGATTTACATAACATATCATTACCCCCAAATATAATATCATCAACACATATTTCAGCAATCAGAATATTTCCATCAGTATCTTCTTTTAAATATAGATTATTGTTTTCACTTGTTCTTAAAAATTCAATGCTTATGAGATAGGAGTGAATTCTTTCATACTAGGATCTAGGTGCTTGTTTCAATCCATACAAGGATTTTTGTAGTCTACATACCATGTTTCTCTTGTCTGGATCAACAAACCCTTCTGGTTGTTCAATGTATACCTCTTCTTCTAGTATTCCATTTAGGAATGTAGATTTGACATCCATCTAGTATACCTTGAATACTTTGAGTGCAGCATAAGCAAGTAAGATTCTTACTCCTTCTAGTCTAGAAATGGGTGCAAAGGTTTATCCATAATCAATACCTTCTTCTTGTGCATACCCCTTGCATACCAATCTTTATTTATTCCTTGTGACTTCTTCATTCTCATTCAGCTTGTTTCTGAATATCCATTTGGTACCGATGACATTCTTGTCATCTGGTCTCGGTACTAATGTCCATATTTTGTTCTTCTCAATTTGTTCTATCTCTTCATTCATTGAACTGACCCATTCTTCATTTTCAAGTGCAGTATTAACGGATTTAGGCTCAAAATCACAAATTAAACATCTAGTGTTTAGTGACTTACTTCTTGTTCTCATTCCAACCTTCTTGTCTCCTATGATCTGGTTTTGTGGATGATGTTTTCTGACATACTTGGAAAGTACTGGTTTAGCTCTTTGTTCATCATTCAGATCATCATCTTGACATTCATTCTGATCTCCATTGCTCGAAAATTCATTTTCCTGATTTTCCTAATTTTCGTTATTTGCAACCTGATGCTCGGGTGCAATATTATGTTGCTCAGGAGCGATACACTGTTGCTCGGGTAGAGTGTTAGGTTATTTAATGTAAACAAACCTGTTGTAGTCTTCTGGTTCTTTTCTTCTCTCCTCGTCATTTTTCTCTACATATTCATCTATTCTGATATTTTCACTTTCAATGATTTTGTTAGAGGACTTTTTAAGACATTTATAAGCCTTACTCTTGGTGGAATACCCTAGAAAGATACTTTCATCACTTTTGGATTCAAGCTTTCCATTTCTATCATCTATCAAAATATAACATTGACTACCAAAAATTCAGAAGTAAATTACATTTGGTGTGTATCCATACCATAGCTCATAGGGTGTCTTCTTGGTGTCTTTCTTTAATTGTACTTTGTTCAATGTGTAGACAGCAGTACTGACAGCTTCCCTCCAAAATGTTTGAGTGATGCTTTTCTCTATCATTATTTTTCTTGCACAATCAACAATGGATTTGTTTCTCCTTTCAGCAATCCCATTTTTTTGTGGTGTTCTTGGTGCAAAAACCTGTCTTTTAATTCCATGCTTATTGTAAAAGTTAGTGAATTCATAATAAAAAAGTTATCCTCCTCTATCTAATCTCAAGAATTTCAATTCCTTACCACTTTTTTTTTCTACTGTAGCTTTATACCATTTAAACATCTTGAATGCTTCTAATTTTTCTTTTAAGAACATAATTGTCATCATTCTAGAATAATCATCAACAAAGAGAATGAAATATCTATCACCATAGTAACTCTTTGTTCTCATGGGTCCACATAGATCAATATGGACTAATTCTAGAATAGCATTAGATGTATGGGCTTTTCTCTTGAAACTAGACTTTGTCACTTTACCTTTTTGACAATTCTTGCACATGATATGCTTGGGCTTTGACATGCTCTGTAAGCCTCTTACTTTCCTTTTGTTTCTTATCTTAATCATGTTGTCAAAATTCACATGACATAATATTTTATGCCACAACCATATGTCTTCATTTCTAGGCATTAAACAAGTGGTGTTTATATCATTAAGATAGAATAGGTTACCTTTTTCCTGTTCACCAGTTTTGATCAACCTTCCTGATTCATTGAAGATATTTGCCTTCTTATTCTCAAATGCTACTCGGTGATGTGTGTTATTCAGCTGTAAAATACTCAATAGATTATAGTTAAGTCCTTTTACCTACTATGCATTTTAACATTTGATCAGGTTATTCAACATTATAGTTCCTTTACCTTGAACTGGACAAGGTGTGTCATTACCCATTCTTACTGATCCACCATTATAATACTCAAAAGTTTCAAACTTTTGTTTATCACCGGTCATGTGGTGAGTGTAGCCACTATTTATAATCTAGACATCATTCTTACTAACCTTAGATATGAGTGCAGTCTAACATACCTTTCTTCTTCTTCTGAATCATCCTTCATGGCTACAAATACCATCTCAATGTCTTCATTAGATTCGGCGTCAGTATCTCCATCTTTGTTCTCAACCAAGTAAAAAGCTTTCTTCCCTTTGTCCTTGTAGTCTCGGGTATCTCTTCTGTCAGATTTTTGGTTGCTTTGGTAATCTGTGTTGTCACTTCTATCAAAAAAAATTTCATATGATCTTTCATTACTTCTGCCATTTTTTCTTCTGTTAGGATATCTAGCAGCAAAGTGTCCAATCTCTTTACAATTAAAAAATACAAGTGGTAATTTACCTTTGTATCTACCTTTGCCTCTCTGCAATCTTGTAGCCATTAGTGCTTCAATCTCATCAAGGTCTTGGTCATCATTATCACTTTCACTATCATTTCTCATAGTGTGTTTATGACTTGACTTACTTATTTTAAAAGAAGATTTGAATGTAGACTCAATAGATGGTAAGACACTGTTATCAAATTTGTTCATCTCAAATGAAATCAGTCTACCAACCAAACTATCTAGAGTGACATTATTGTTTACTACTGCTCTAAATTCTTGTATAGAAGATACTCTAATAGCATATATAGGCAGTAAGGTTTTTAGGATTTTACTTACCACTATCTCTTCTTCAAGTATGCCTCCAACTCCTCAGATAGCATTGACTACCTCTTTTACTCTGCAGTTGTACTGAGTGATTTTTTCTCCTTCTTTCATTCTTAGGTCATCAAATTTACCTATTAGGCTTTCTACCTTAGCTCTTAGTACATTAGCATCTCCTCTATGTACCAACTTCAATTTGTCCCATATTTTCTTTGCAGAGGTGTAGGTTTTGACATCTTCAAATTCAGCATCAGAGAGTGAGGAAGTAAGTTCTATCATCATACAATTATGCGCATGCTTTTCTCTTAATTTCTCAAGTGTATGAGGTCCTGTAGGAAACACATATTCAATATCCAAGTATTGAGTAACATCATTTCCAATACCTGATAGGTGGAGTATTATCCTGCTTTGCCATGATGCAAATTTGTCCTTGTTCAACTTGGGCACATCTCATTTGCTCATCTTGTGATCTTTTGCTTAGTTCTTGAAACATTCCTTCTAAGAACACAAGCTCTGATACCAATTGTTAGAATAAATGAGAGGGGGGGTGACTCAGTAGCCTAAAAAATATTCCACTAAATTAACCCAAAAACTTATTACCACAATTATAAGCCTCTAGTTATCTTCAGTCCTACAAGATGAATGACTTCAAATAATCTTATCAAATAACTACTGCTCGGAGTTTGTTGTTAAACCTTATTCTTATTGTTTACCGATTAGCAGTCTTTCATTTTCCGAAATGCAATAAATTACTTAAAGTATACCGATCAATCCATATTAGTTATGTGTAATGAAAAACACTAAAGTAATGACTCATAAACACATTGACACATGGATTTTTGACGTGGAAACCCTGTTAAGGGAAAAACCACTTGGGACCGGTAACCCAAAATTTTCACTCTTCTTAAGTGAGCTCGGTGAAGAGACAACCATGTTAAAGGTTACAAAAACACAGTTAGGTGTGACCTTGTGAGAGGATTTAAATAGAATAGTTTGTCACTTGATATCTAGAATCTCTATGCTACCTTTTATGACCAAACCCTATGTAGTTTTTCACTTGGTATCTGGCATCGCTATGCTATCTTCATGACCAAACCTTTTTGATACAAAGGGGGACAGTAGGAAGCCTCCAAAGGACTCAAATAGGGCAATACACCCCTAAACACCCAACTCAAAAGGCCAAAGTGCTTCACAGCTATCACAAGTGTTGAAAAGGACTTGGTTAAGGTTATCACAACCCAATACCCCAAGGGTAACCTAATCACTAGGTCTCACCAATCCTAGAACACCAACTACCAAGGTTGGCTATCAAGCACTTCAACTCTTATTATCAAAAATACCCCAAAAAGTGACTTTTAGGACCAGGGGTGACCTAATCTTAGAGACATGGTATATTTAGGTCCCTAACAACTAGTTCCAATGGTTCTTTCCATTCCTTGCAACCTATATGACATAGTTGCTTCAAAAACCCAACACTAGGCTTCTAGCCTTTTCCTGAAGGATATTTCCTTGTAAACAAGATTCTTCCACATAACCCCTAGAATGGATTAGGGATTCAGACACCCTTTATGGCCTAAGATCTTATACTTAAGCACAAAAACATGAAAGTGAAGGGAAGATAGGAAGACACACCAAAATGATTCTACAATTAGGGCTAACCTACACTTGCACTAAAAGTACCTTTAAAATGCATCCAATTACCAAAATGATGATTGGATCATGTGAGGGTGTAAAAAAGGGTTTCCTCAATTGATTTAGGGCCTCTGATGAATCCCCAAACAAGAGTTATGATGATTGTCCTAATTTTGTGAATGGTGCATACATAGCAATATACATCTAGGGCATCATGGCAAGCCCATCTCGCTGCACTTTGGTGAACCTATCCTGAAAATTCTTGAATGAAATCATGAAAAAATTCTTTCCACCAAGGTTCATTGAATTCCCATGATGGAAAAGGGAAATACACTCAATTCTCTAAGAAACCCTGAATTAGGGCCTACAATCCAGGGCAGTGAGATTACAAATTCAATAACTTTCACAATATGATTGATAAACACATGAAGCCAAATGCAAATGAAATAAGGTTCACAAGAAAAAAATTTGGTGTCAGACTTTCATGTCCTTCTGTTCGTACCAATCTGTACTGATCAACTATTTCTTGAGAATGTAGGAAAATGGTAATTCTTTATTGATTTTGCCAAAATTTTACATCAAGTTGAGCCTACCACCCACCTATGAGGGCTTTGTAGGAATTCCCAATGGTTACATAAAAAATTTGAACCAACTATCCATTTGGGATTTATTTTTACAAACTTTGACAAAATGTTGTCATGTTTTGCTCAAAAGTTGCTTGACAACTTTTGAGCAATTTGTGCATTTTTTGCAATTTTGCAAATTTGGTGACCAAACTTGGTCCCAACCTTATTTTTGTGATCACTAGTGGATCCAAACATAGAAAAAATAAAAACAACCTATTCCTAGGTTTTTGGACCATCATTGACCAATAGTTGACCAAGGGCTCATAGGATGCCAATCTTGGAACTATGGTCTTACAAAGGGGTCCAATGATTAACCCATTGTTCTAACATAACTAGAGGCCTCTTAGGACCTTAATGGAAACCCTAAGTTCCATAGAAACACTTGGTTCATTTAGGGTGCTCCTGCACCACTTTTGATACTCCTTAGGATGTATCTCAATATATAAAGGATTGTTAAGTCCTGCTCGGTTAAGAGACTTTCTGATCCAATGGTTAAATTGAAATAGTAAATGATATGTTCACATATACAACTATATTTCTCAGATTTTCAGATCTATTGTAAGCTCATAATACCTTTCTGATCAATGTATCTTTACAAAACCTATTCTCCACTTCTTTCTGCTCGGTGATGTTGTGTGTTAGTGAACAGATTTTTCCCTTTGAAAAATAACAAGCAGAGACTCTTATACCCTGAATGCAAAAGGAAAAATGCACTAACAGTTGAGTGAGTTACTCACAACCACACTCTTTGTTTTAAAGGAACAACTACCTTATACAATGATCAATCTGTAATAACCTTTATTAAGAAATAATTTATTTCAAGATACATTTTTAACCAGAAAGTATGAAATGCTGCAATTCACATTCATCATAGATAAATGGATAACTATTTTGAGACTTTAAGATCTTCAAGCTATCTAAGCCAACTGACTCAAATCTTAAACAAACAAATAAATTAAGAATGGCTGATTCATAAAGATATCAAATCTTTGAAAAATATTACTAACTAAATTATGAGATATACTTGCAAATTATGGTAATATACTCATCTAATTCTGACTAAAATCAAAATCATACACTCTAATAGACCAAATAATCAATGAAAATACCAAGATCTTCTTATATAACCAACTGATAATATATTCATATATTCAGAATTCACAGTTTAACCACCATAGAAATAAATTAAACAAAATAGATAATATTACAAAGTTTTCTTTCCAGAGAATCGACCCTCACTTGGTAATCAAAAGTAACATATATAGCCACATAGGGCTTGATTCAATTTTCAATAACTAATTGCCTTAAAGATAGCAAAAACCCTCGGAAACAAGAAAAACAGAAAAATTATCAGAAAACTAATTGGCTGATAGGCTAATTCCAGCTCCATCATGTGCTTTAGTGGCATATTTTGTTGTTTTCTACTCCTCAAATGCAGTAGTGAAGCTCTTCCTCAGTTCTTGGTTCGGTTTGGCAACTACTTCAAATCTCTGCAGCCAAACATTCTTGAAATTCTGCATCTGCTAGGACTTGTCTTCAAAGATTTTCATTTGTTCATAACCATAGACCACTACTAACTCCACATGAGCTAAAATTGAATGATCTTTCATCCTAATTTCTTTAGTAGATTTCAGTTTTTCCACCTTTTGATTGAAAAAAGCAAGTACCTTGGTCATTTCAGTACTAGCCTTATTTTCTAGTCCAATGATTTTTCATGTACATTCATTTTGCGCATGCATGATCTCTCTTGTACTGATATGGTTTTCAATTATCTGGGATGACTCCTCAATGGCTTGTTCATATAGTGTGCCTTCACATTCCATATTCATCTTAACAATAAATAGTGAATTCTCATTGATCCCTAGCACTATTTTTTTCGGAGAGAAACTTGTTTATACCGTAAGTATAAACATCTTCCATGTTGTGTACTTCAATCTCTAATTGCTCTTTTTCCTTTCTCCATAGATCCACATTTTCTTCAACTATCTTTAATAACTGCTCAGATTTTTCTATCAAGCTATCAGAATCACAAGAAAATTTGGTAATTTCTTTGGTTACCTTATCCTTCAAAATGAAGAAGGCCTTTGATACAGACTTGTCCTTGTGAACTTGGTCTAGGAATTTCTGATTCTTTGGAGACTTGAAATCTAGGTCAAATGGAACTATCAACAGTGGTTGAGGCATGGGATTGTGAAGTTGTTGAATGTATTTGGCCATTTCACAAAGAGCCTACTTCAATCTCAACTTGTCTTTTGCATCCTTCTGTACACGATGGTTGGTCTTTTTATTCATTGAGTTCAGAATCTTCAACTCAGTAGCCTTGGTGGACATTCCTAGATCTATCTTTTCCACATGAAAATCCTTCTTTGTGACTTCGTCACTAGTTTTATCATAATTTGGCTTCAATATTTCCACCATCCAGTGACCTGTTTTAGCATCCACATCAACCATTGCTTCCACTTTCGGTTTCTTGCCCCGTGGAGTTTTTCCAAGATATTTTCTGACCAAATCTACAACAGAAGCTGAGTTAAGAACAATGTTCCCTTTCTTTTTGACTGATAACTCCAGCCAATTTGGTTTTTTTGGTGTAGAATCATTTGTAGGAGTGTTTAATATTGACAGGTCTTGTTGACCTTCTCCTACTGATTGATTTTTTGAAGGACTAACTGGGCTCTTGTCCATTTTAAGTTTCTTTTGAGGCTGTGACTCACTTCCTTTCACCTCAAGGTCAATTAAAATGTCAGGGACCCTATCTGTATTTTCCTTCCTTTTTCTCCTAGCTCTCATGGTCCTTGCGAATTATGCAGGAATAGACTTTTCTTCTTCAAGATGGTCTTTTATTCCAGTTTTAGATTCACCTGCAGGAAGCAATTTCTCAGTTTCGTTAGTAAGGGCAGAGGAATTTGTGAGTTTTAAAATTTTGGTACTTTTCCTGGTTACTGAAGTCAGAGTCTCTTGCTTCTTCTTCTTGCTCATTTCTTTCATCCATTTATCTATTCTTTTGAACACTTCATGATAAATAGCACTCAAATCCTCTACTTCTTCTCTTCTGCAATCTACTTTTTTGGCTACTTCTTCATTATTATGTTCCATATGTTCAGGTTTTGTCACATCTTCTTCATCATCAGTACCAAATCCTTTAATTTTAAAAGGGAGCCGCAAGGTGACAATCTAGCTCAATGTAATCCTAGAATGCAGCCTCTTTACAACCTTGAACTCATCCATACAGTTCACCCAAAAATATTCTAACTCAAGATGATGTAGAAAAGTGGCATCTACTTTGAAATGATTTGCCACAAATTTATTTCTATCAAAATAGCTTAAACTTTGATAAGAAGGGAGATTGATCGCCTTTAGTTCAGCATCAGGGGAAGATATAGCATGTGCTAATCTGAAATGATAATATCCTATATCAATAGGGAAGAAGGAACCTACCCCTCTCTTGGGTCTGAACTTCACTCCTACTTGGAGTATTTTCCTATATATCTCCAACAGAATATAATTATCCATGCAATATCATGGAAGCTTCATAGGTTCACCACTGAAACCTCCTACCCTCAAGTAACTAAAAGTGGGGAATTGAATAAAGAAACTGCAGTAGATTTTAATCAATTCCATAGCCTCTTTAGACATTCTATAATTTTCCCTTCCTCTTAGCTCAAAAACAATCTTGGCTAGGAATGTATCCTGTACTCTCTGAAAATTCCATGGATTTCTCTTCTTCTATAAATAAGAATGATATTCATAGATCTTCATATCATCTTTCCATGCTTCATGGGGCAAACCTTCCCAATTCCTACTAATGGCTAAAACATAAAATAGATACGAAGACATAAAGAAATTGGATGCCTCCGGAGACTGGGATAACTCTTCATCAAGTCTTTCTTCTATTACCTCAGCCCAGTCAACATATTTTCCATCGCTCAGAATGGTTTGGACAAAAATATGCATCCAGTCTTCCCACATAATATCATTAGGTTTGCCTTTCAATCTGTTTAGCATGACTACAATATCACACACCTCCCTTATCAAATGATCCTTTTTTAGAGGTTTTGGCAATCTAGAACCCCCCCCCCTTAGCTTTAAATAACCAGTCTCTAGCTATGTTATTTCTATAATCTTTGAAATTAAGGTGAAATTCCTTTTAAGCCTTCTCAAAGTCACAATTGACATAAGTTTCTGCAGAAGGAATTCTCAGAGCAACCATAACTACCTGTCTATTGATGGACACCAACACCTCTCTAGAAGGAAGATAAATACATTTGTCAATCCTGTCATACCTGTTTCTCCATTCCATTACCAATTCAGGGAACAGAGTCACCTCAAGAAAACCAGTAGCCTCCAATAGTCCTCTTTCTCTAATCTTGGATGAAAGGGTTCCTGCCGCAACATTCTTAAATCTTTGAACAATCTCTGCTATGTCTTCATTTACAAGAATTGTGTCTCGCATCTCTGGTAAACAACTACTTATAGGAGAAAACTTTTTCTCCTTTACAAATCTGACTTGAGAAGCCGACTCACTAGGACTACTCATAGTGACCTTCAAATAAATGATTTCAAGGAAAAGAGATGGAAAAGACTGGAATTTCCTTTCTTACAGCATATAATTCTTAAAACCAGAAAGAAAAATGGGGAAGTTTACTTGAGACTCACCATAGTTGTATTATTTTCTCTTCCAGAGAAATCCTTCAATGTGCTTTGGCTCTGTATGTGCTTCAAACAGTTGTATGAAAACAAAAAAGGCAATTAGAGAAGATTTAATACATACATTTAATTTGCCCCTTTGTTGGTAATCATGATTGCTTGTTGTGAATTAATGATTTCCATCATCATTCGTTGACCACATCCAATTGCATTTATTTCCTCATCGGGCAAGTTGTACTTCCACTGAGCTGGCATTTATTTCCCATCTTTTCAGAAACTGGTCTCTTAAAGGAAAGTGAGATCCGATACGTGCCATGAGTGTTGATCATTATTGCATTTCAGATTTTGAACCTTGAACCATGAAGGGAAAAGTTCAAAGTTCATAATTCCATTTTCCTTATTCTTATATTGATAAAATTATATATGATACAGACTAATGCATGATGCATGGAGAGATATGGAATTATGAACACAAAAAGCAGAAGCTCAAAGTTCAAGATTGCAAAAAACACCGACACCAAAATAGGAAGAGACACGGGTTGAGCATGCAAAGCGACAAGTGAATTTTGGGAAAGTGAACCTTGAATATTGAATTGTGAGGTTCAAGATTCGATATTTGATATTACATTGACACACAAACGTGTGGGTTATGTAACCTTTCTGACTGAAAGGAATGCTTATGGGGATGTAAAACAGACAATGGGAAATTGAACTTTGAACTTTGAACTGTGAAGTTCAAAGTTCAAGATTCAATATGTAGTTCAACATAATACATGATACTTGGAAAAATTTAATCATAAGGATTTTTGACCTGCAACACTGTGCTTCTTTGTTTCTCGGTGTCCGTAGAAATATAGCTTTGTTCTTTAGGTTGATTGATCAGGACTGTGTGAAGTCTTTCACCAGTTTCTCTTCAGCATCCTCTTCTTGTATTCACCCCTAATTCATAATGAATTAGCTTGTCTCTTTATAGAGATTATTTCACTATTTCTTAGTTCTTGAGTTTCTTGTTCTTAGCATGGTCCGCAATTCTAGCCAATCTTTCTTTAAAACTATACTTCATTTTTATCACGTAGATTTCTCTTTCACAACTAGAATAAAAAAGCTTTATATCTCTTGCTTATATCTGGCTTTTAACTTGTCGATGAAAACAATATTTACATCCAGTTAACTCCTTCTTTAGCTCTTGCCATCTAAGTCTTTTTTTGTTTCTGAACTTCAGTTCTTTTCGGTCTTTAACTCTTTGTTAGCTTCGTCAAACACTTCAGTTCTCCTCGGGCATCTCCATCAAGGTTGTCTGTCCTTCGGGGTTGTCTGTCCTTCAGGTTACACTATGAATTTATTCTCTTCGATAAATTTTTTGATTCTGCTTGGGTATCACTGTGACTTTCCTCTCGGGTTTCTCTATCCATCAGGGTGCACTGCCCATCGGTGTTTGTAGTCACTTAGTGAATACTGATCTTTTGTACATTACTAAAAGAATAACCTTTATCTTTATGGTTCTCTGAAGTCTTTGACACTTTGTATATAACCAATCAGATTGTATCAAGTTGAAATCAATGAAAATACAATACATTAACTAATTTAATGCATTGTATTAACTTTCTACAGCTCAGTGATCATCAACTTAACATCTTCAAACATTCAATCAGTTATGGTTCATCAGATGATCCTTAGGTTTAATTCCCATTTTCTCTTTTAGGATTGAGGGTTGCAAGAAAAACATCAAAAAATTATTTGCACTAGAATAAAATATTTATTATATGTAATATATGTTTTACTAATTATATTGATAAAATATTTCAATTATAAAGAATTATTAAAATATTAGTAAATTAGAAAAAAATTACTATCAATATTTATCTTAAAATGTAAAATGAAAGACATTATAAAGGACCAAACCATCATAAAAAATTCTTAATAGGTAGGGGTGACCGTTAAATTCTAGGCCCACCAATGACTAATTCAACATCCTCTTCAAATGAGCTATGCCAAATTGTAAAAATCGCTCAGAAAAACTTTTGTCCAAAGATTATGGATGCACAGAAACATTTATAATGAATAATAAGGAATAAGTTGTTATTTAATCTCTTTGTCAATGGAGTGTTTTACAACTTTAATTTATATGTTTTATTTGGGATTTCATAAATAAAAAATAACTATTTATACTCATAAAGAAACAGTTACATCAAAAATCATCTTATCTCTGCACCCTTACAGACTAAACTCATACAGTGAGAAGAAAGTATTTCAGAACTGAAACCTAGAGTGGAACCCTTTTTCACAGCCCTGAAATCCCCTTTTATTGTTGGAAATACAATAATGGGAAAGCAAGATACTGAGAGGGGGGGTGAATCAGATCTTCAAAATTAAACACTTAAAATAAACTTGATCCACATTCATACATATATGAATCTAAAGTAATCTCAGTAATCTCAAATAGCAATCATACAATGAAATAAATAACACATAACACAATAACTTGGTAATCCAGAAACCCAAATAGGTAAAACTGGGGTGGGGATGACAGCCACAAAATTCTCCACTACTGCAATAATAAAGTGTACCTGTTAAGGTTACAAATGTTTGATTACAAAATGTAATCTACCCTGTGAAAGGTCTGCCCTGTTAAGAGCTTAAGATCATTACAATCTA
>MU227665.1:1336517-1352030 GCA_018584345.1 Thuja plicata
AAAGGATTTGAAACTTACAATGAAGTAAGCACTCTGTTAGGAGATTTAAGAAAGGTCTACTAGAACCACTCTGTTAAGAGATTTTCACCTAATACAATGATTAGAATGTCTCAAGTATTGATCCTTCGATATGCACTCTGATGCTGATGACGAATCTCCTCTTTTTAGTACCCTCTATGATCTCATAATCTGGTATAGCTTTTCTCTACTATTCACTGTGTTATTACTCTGCTTGATCTCTGCTTCTAAACAGAATAACCCTTTGTGCATTTCACTTCAAAATGCAGTCACTTAGACAATTCCTTTGTTGTCTCCTCATAGACTTCTAAGAATAGGGTTTCAAAGCAATCTAATATACTTATTCAAATCTGATAGTGAGATCTAGATCAACGACCAAGATCCAATACCCATACCTTGATGGTAAAAAAATTAATGTTTACAATGAGTCATGCATAGGATAAAACAATTAAATTCATAAATGACTCCGTAGAAGAATATTAAATACATACATAAGTTGGCCCAAAATTCTTATATAAGTCAGCCAGATCACTTATCCTTAAAGTTGTATCATTCCTGACATGTATACAAAAACTGTTCTGCTCGGCACTTGATTGTCTGTATCCTTCTCGGCTCGACAATGTAACTCGGCTCAGCAATGTAACTAGGCAAACTAAAAACTGCTCAGCAATGTTGCTCGGCCTTTCATAGTTTTAGCTCAGCCATAGTGATAACCAACTAAAACTTCCTAATTGAATCACTAAGTTTTGGTCACTAATCATCAACAAAACTTAGAGTTTAACAATCTCCCCCTTTGATATTAGTGGAAAAAACACTTATCATTACTTTTGTTCATTTAATCAAAATATTTCCTAAGTATGCTAAGTACTCCCCCTAGGAATATTCTCATACAAAAAGTTTACAATGCCTTCAAAAAAAAATTATATAAAAGTGTACCTGTACTGTACTGAAGTATCATTCTATATCCATTCATACTTCCTTACCAACTTCCTTACTAACTTCCCCCTTGTTTTTGTCACTGATTGCTGGTGGGGTTAAGTTGTACTTATCCAAAAATTGTTTATGAAGCTACAGGGTGGATTCAAATGTAGTATCCCAGCTTTCCTTTGCAATCTTCATAACTTCCAATTTTATTTCTAGCTCAGCAGCTAGACTCACTAAACTTTCTGCAGTCGATAGATTTGCACTGCTCTGTGATAACTCCTTTGCTTTTGAAAGTTCCTTTTGTATTACCTCCAAGTGAGGCAACAGGCTTGTCTGAATAGTTATCAATTTGGCCCTTATTCGACCATCTTCAACCATAAGCTCGACTATTCTCCTTTGTGCATTTATCAACTTATTAAGATGTAAAGAACTAGAAGTAGTATCTTTACCTAAAGTAGTACCAGTTGATCTCAAATCTAACTGTAGCTTCTCAAAAAGCTATAGATTATCCTTTGTGAAAAATTCAACATCACATAATTTTATGTACAAAGAATAAACATTGGTTGTAACTTTCTTTAAAGTTTCTACAAGAATAGAAAGTTCAACCTGTTTAGTGGCAATCTCTTCTGAGATCTTCTCTAGAAATTTTCTCTCAAATCTTCTCCTGGACCATTGTAGAAGCTTCTCATTGCTGTCTATGTCCTCATATGTTACCTTCTGTACAATGTTGACTAGCTGATCAATGATTGGAGCTTGAGGCATGTCATCCTCTAAGTCAAAATCCTTTGCAAATATGTCTTTGATGTCATGCAACACCTACTTTATCTTTTGTTCTATCTTCAACTCTTCCTGTCTCTTCTTCCTCTTAAGCAATTATTGAAGAGTCCCTATTTGTTCAAAAGATAATTCATTGGGATCCCATTGTGGAATTACAATGACTTCATCTAATGTTACCTCTAAAATTTGAGACTTCTTCTTCAATTCTGGAGAACTTATGCTTGGTAGCATAATATCTTTTCCTTTGACAGTGTCAATATCCAATGCCTCTTTTAATTATGTCAATATTGTCTATGGATTGGGCATACCACCAGTTTTAGGACCTATAGGAGTGGATGATGCAGAGTGTGGTAGATCAACCAACACTTGCATTGCCTCTTCTTCTTTAGGCTCATCAACTGTATCCTTCATCCCTACTCCACTATGTAAAACTATTTTCACAACCTCTAAAATAGGTGGATTCTGTGAAGTTACCTCTTTTTCATTTGTTTGTTGTTTCTCTTCACTTTGCTGATTATTGACAATTTCAATTTTCTCATCAGATGCTGTGGACTTTTCTTCTTCAGTATTAGTTGCCTTAATAGGCGAATCAGTGTCTTTACCACTCAACATCTCTTGTTCCTCAGAATTCAAATTGCTTGGATCATCAACTATATAATCCAAAGGACCGTCTGCAGTCAGATCAATAGAGTTTGTTGCATCTAATGCATCTTTGGTTTTGTCCTGTTCTATGGCAATTTGATCTTTTGTTATCTGTGGTTCAGGGGTAGTCTTCACTTCAACTTCTTTTGCTTTTTTCTCAGATGTCCCTTCACCAGATTTCTTGTCTTTTGGAACGACTAGTCCAAAGATCTCTTTCCAAATCCTTGTTCTTTGTTGTACTACACCTTCAATGTCATTTTTCATAACAGCATAGCCTCTGAGTTTAGGAACAAACCTGTTCTTGTAATCTTCAATGAATTTGGCTCTTTGCTTTGAGGTTAAGTCAGGTATCACCTGGGCTAGAGTTCCTTCCCTAATCTTTCTTTCTGTGGATAGTGCAAATTCCCATTTACTTGACAGAAAATCATAAATTTCATCTGGCACATGATTTCCTATCTCTATAGGAGTTAATTTGAAAGTACTCATCATGTCCAAGAGTTCTTCCTGTACTTTGTGCCTATCTTCTTTATTCAACTTTTCATACTTAATGAACTTAATAGTTGCTAACCCTGCTGAATTCCTCAAAGTGTCACATACCTCATCAATACTTGTTGGTTTCTTGAATTGAGATGTAGGTATGTTGCTGGGTTCATCAGTTTCTATCTTCTCCTCATCACTATTTGTCCCCAAATTTAATCTCCTTCTTGGTCTCTTTTTGCTGGCTTACTCAGCTCATCCTTAGGAGCAACCTTTGCTTCCTTTCCAGAACTACTTTCTACAAAAAATTTCTTACCATGTATACTTTAGTTTGTACTTCTACTGGGGAAGTAACAGTAGATGCTCTAGTCCTTAGATGATTAGTTGCAAGAGGTGTAACCTTAGGTTTGGCTCTGCTCGGCTTGTTTACTATGAAAATTGAAGGTCTCTTGCCCTTGGCTTTCTTAGTAGCCTCTTCTGATGCACTAAATTCCTCCTTTGTATATATATCCTCACCTTGTCCAGCGGTCAGGCCTAAATGTGCAACCTTAGGTTCTTCATCACTACCTAAGCCAACCATTTTCTTCATGTTTTTCACAATCTTCTTTATTTTCCTCTCCATAGTTCCCTCATTCAAGC
This sequence comes from Thuja plicata, assembly GCA_018584345.1. Classification (NCBI taxonomy): domain Eukaryota; kingdom Viridiplantae; phylum Streptophyta; class Pinopsida; order Cupressales; family Cupressaceae; genus Thuja; species Thuja plicata. Next base: position 1,339,995 of record MU227665.1, read on the forward strand.
TTCTAGAAATTTTAGCCTTAGCTTCATCAAAATTTCCAAATCTCTCTGCTATAGTATCAATTGCCTCGTCTAGGAGTGTAGTGATGGTAGCTGATGCTTCATCAATATTGATTTCATATGGAAATGGTTCTAAGCATGTTATCCTAGGAGTTATTGCCTTGATATAAGTATTATTTGTATCAACTAGAAAATAGATTTCTTCATAGTGCTTCTCCACTAGTGACTTAGGAATCCTAGTCCTTAATCTCATTCTCTTCTTGAATTCTACAAAATAGCTCCCCATTATGCTATTGAAATTACTTCCTAGTTTCTCTATACATTCACTAATATGAACTGTAATGGGTCTATCCTTTTTCCAAACAATATTTCCCAATGTTGGAAATGTATCCTGAATGTAGAAAAATATACAGACTAGTAAAGAACCAAACCTACATGATGAGCTCTTATCCTTTCTGATTGATGCTAGGTTCTCGGCTAATTGTGTCTGTTGTAGCTCGGCAAGATCATATGTATGATTCTTCTTAACAATTTTCCATGCCTGATCAACTATTGTACAGGGAACACTATCCAATCTGCTGGACTGATAGAACTTATGTGCTATTACCCTTACTCCAAAGTCAAGTTCTAGGTCTGTAATTATAGAGATAGTCATACCTCTGTTGTTCCATACTACTCTAGTGGTCAATGTAATTTCTTCTTTGTTGTTATCCCTCATGGTCCATTTTTCGTTTACTACAAGATATCCAATCACTTGATGAATCATGCTTCTGGTGATCTTGACTGGTCCATTATCCAACCACATGCACATATCATGAACTCGGCTAAGGATAACCTTAATCCATTCATCTTTGAAACCTTGGGGAAAATCTAGGGCATGAGTTAACCTTTTGTTGGCTAGATGTTTGAATTCTGCTTTCAAAACTCCATTGACACACAATTTGTTGTAGGATCTCCTCAATTCACTATCTCCTACTTCTCCAATCTTAACCATATAACATGATCAAACATCATGGATCATGAGTACCTTGGGTGGAATGGATGATAGGGCTCTCATTAAATCACTCTGAATCACACTTTCAGGAATGGTTCGAAAGTTGAGAGGTTCGCATTCATCACTTTGTACTAGCTAAATTTGTTCTGGTTCTATCTCCATACTCTTAGCTGGTGCGGAAGAACTTGAAGCCATGATCTTTGAAATTAGGGTTTGAGAGATGAAAAATAGTGTACCTCGACAAGTAGCTCTTTTCACTGTTCACCTTAGGATTCCTGATGGCACACTGGTGAAATCTTCATAGCTAACTTCGTTAAGATCAATTCTGCAAATTACTTCAATCGCTCCATTAAACATTAAAAATCGCAAGGCAAAAATGAGATGTCAACTGTTCTTCCTTTATAGACTTCTAAAGGTCAAGGTAGGTAAGAAATGAATGTTCTACCTATTGAGTTAGTGCAGGCCAGCTGTCCTCGGCTTTAACACAACTTGCATCCCACTCGGCTCACTAAACTTGGCCATCATAAAACTTGCTCGGCCAACAAAACTTGGCACTCACTAAGAACTCGGCTTTAGTGTCCATGATTGATGCTTGACACCTATAGTGCAATTTTCTCATCTTGGCATTTTGTCTTCAAAATATGTCTTGGTGCATCTTAACATATGCAAATATGGACTTTTGTACATTTCATGTTAGGAACTGATGTAAGATAAGAATGTTAAATACAGTTCCTTACATACCTCTTTTTCTTAGTTGGAGATGATGTGATCACCTGATCCATTAGATTGGGTGACCTTAGCTTCATTGGCTTCACTGCTGCATGGTTCAGACTTCTTAACCCATGTCTTGTTCATCTGTTCTCTAATTTTCTCAACAGTAGGAGCAGGTACCCTAGTCTTGCAATCTTTCCTTGTATGACCAATTTTTACACAACTGTGACAAACTAGGCTTCCATTCATCCAAATTTTAGAATTACCTCTGAAATGTGTCCTTATGTAGTTTTCTGGAACATGTCCATACTCACCATAGTAATGACAACTATGCCATGTATTGTAATCCCAATTATGAGTATTTCCTTTTCTTGGTGATTTCTCCTGTACCTTTGATGTCCATTGTTGTTTACCTTTAGATCTGCAATCTTGTGCTTTATGACCGTATTTGTGACAGTTATAGCAATTACCATTGAGTCTAGGTGTTTTTCTTTCCTTTGTCTTACATTCACATGCTTTATGTCCAAACCTATTACAGTTAAAGAAATAACCATTAAAATTAGTTTTTGTATTGGACTTACCATTCTTGCTTCGGCAAATGTTTGTTGTATGACCTGGTTTCCCACAGTGGTGACAAACAAGTTTGTTGTTTCTTGGCTTTGCATGCCTTCTTTCACCTGTCTTAGATGATTCTCCATTTTCAGTGGTTGTATGTCATCTAGTGTGACCTAATCCAGAAGAATCTTTAGGTCTTCTTGATGCTTCCACCAGTTGTTCAAAGTAGCTCATGGGTGCACTCAGATCATTCACTTTGTTATTAATTTCTTTCTCAGATCTCAATTCATCTTTCAATTGACTATTCTTAGATCTAAGATTTACAATCTCCAAGTCTTTCCTACTGATCTCCTGATTCACAAGTAGTAGTTGATTTGCCATGTCTACTTGATTGACTGTCATTGTTTACACATCATGTGTTCTTTCATCAAGTCTGGTAGTCAGAATTCTCTTGTCTTCTTCTGCCATAGCCTTGTCATCTTTGTCTTTCTTTTTTTGTTCAACAACTTCACACATTCTTATTGATTGGGCTTCTTGTTCCTTTTTCAAGTTTTTGACTTCTTCACATAGTGCACTGTTCTTTTCCAGTAGATCTACTATTGCTGCATCGCTTTCAGTAGAATCTCCATTCTAAAATAGATTTGTGGTATCCTCTTCCTGATAATGAGTGTCATTCATTAGTTTGGCCAAATCTTTTCTTGCAGTCAAGGACTTCTTTAATTCTTGTCTGGCAGTCTCAAGCTATTGTAGTGCTAGCTGAATATCAATCTTTTGATTCTCAATGACTTTACCCATCTTGTATATCTCCATCTCAAGATCTGTATTCTCAATCTGATTATGACCTTTTTAGAGAACTAAGCTCTGATACCAATTGTTGGAAATACAATAATGGGAAAGAAAGATAATGAGAGGGGGGGTGAATCAGATCTTCAAAATTAAACAATTAAAATAAACTTGATCCACATTCATACATATATGAATCTAAAGTAATCTCAGTAATCTCAGATAGAAATCATACAATGAAATAAATAACACATAACACAATGACTTGGTAACCTAGAAACCCAAATAGGTAAAACTGGGGTGGGGATGACACCCACAAAATTCTCCACTACTACAATAATAAAGTGTACCTGTTAAGGTTACAAATTTTTTATTACAAAATGTAATCTACCCTGTGAAAGGTTTGCCCTGCTAGGAGCTTAAGATCATTATGATCTACCCTGTGAAAGGATTTGAAACTTACAATGAAGTAAGCACTCTGTTAGGAGATTTAAGAAAGGTCTGCTAGAACCACTCTGTTAAGATATTTTCACCTGATACAATGATTAGAATGTCTCAAGTATTGATCCTTCGATATGAACTCTGATGTTGATGATGGATCTCCTCTTTTCAGTACCTTCTATGATCTCATAATCTGGTATAGCTTTTCTCTACTGTTCATTGTGTTATTACTCTGCTTGATCTTTGCTTCTGAACAAAATAACCCTCTGTGCATTTCACCTCAAAATGCATTCACTTAGACAATTCCTCTGTTGTCTCCTCATAGAATTCTAAGAATAGGGTTTCGAAGCAATCTAATATACTTATTCAAATCTGATAGTGAGATCTAGATAAACGATCAAGATCCAATACCCATACCTTCATGGTAAAGTAATTAATGTTTACAATGAGTCATGCATAGGATAAAACAATTAAATGCATAACTGACTCTGTAGAAGAATATTAAATGCATACATAAGTCAGCCCAAAATGCTTATATAAGTCGGCCAGATCACTTATCCTTGAAGTTTGTATCATTCCTGACATGTATACAAAAACTGTTCTGCTTGGCACTTGATTGCCTGTATCCTTCTCAGCTTGGCAATGTAACTCAGCTCGACAATGTAACTAGGCAAACTAAAAACTGCTCGGCAATGTTGCTCAGCCTTGCATAGTTTTAGCTTGGCCACGGTGATAACCAACTAAAACTTCCTAATTGAATGACTAGGTGTTGGTCACTAATCATCAACAAAACTTAGAGATTAACATTTATAAGAACAAGGGGCCAACAAGATTCAAGCTAAGAAAAACCACATGTCACAAACTCAAACTACACAACAAAAAAAACCAAGAGAAGACAAAAACTATATTTCCAACGTAACTAATCCTTCGTACTTCCAACCTACACTGTTAAAAAAAAACTAATATGATTGATAGAAATTTTACTTAAAAATAATTATAGATAAGGTATGTTGCTCCTTTATCCCACTCTGGCGTACATCAATTGAATCAGGTAGTAACACAATGTCACTATTGGGACCTAACAAAAACCAAAGCCATGCTAATATAGCACAGTATGTGGCTGCAATACAAGAGAAATGAAAATGTGAAGTCATTAGCAAAGCTCTTCCAAGGGAATCTCAATATTCTAAAAATAATCTAGAAAGAAATACCCAAGGTCTTGGCATCTCCTTGTTCTCTTCTCCAGCCAGCTAACAAATATATCTGAGCCAAAGGGTATAAAAAAAAGTGGCACTCGTGAATTATGAGTTTGCAATACAATTCACCTTTTAATATCCCTTTAACAGCCCACCTTCATTTTGATATCCCTTTAACAGCCCACCTTCATTTTAATATCCCTTTAACTACTATGTATTCTACACCATGCAATTAGTCCCAATATTCTTTCTGCATTTGTATCTAGAGACACTCCTTATCCTCAACAATATCCTTTTTTGCTAACATCTAGGCAAATGAGCCATGGAAAGGTCATACTTATAACCTCCAAATCCTTTTTCACTTCTATAAAATGTACTTGACAATCAACTTTCAATGGCTAAACTGCATGTGTATAGAAGTAAACAATTAGAGACATATCAAAATCTATAATAATTATTACTAAAAACACCATGATCTTTTGAAAATTCTGTCTGCCACATATTTTTTGTTTCTCCTGCATGTTTTATCAAATAAAATTTTCAACAGGGGTTCTGTTGGAATTGGTTTCTATTGGAGTTGTTGGTATTCATTTTTTGTCATTGATGTCAACATATGTTTCTGATGAAGACAGACAGACTGGTTATCACTGGTGTATGGATGACTGACATAAGTGTACGAACACTATACAGATGTTTCAGATAATGAAAAGATGGGGATGTGTACACTGATGAGCTGTGATATTATATCTAAGGTTTCTTGAGTTAATGTTTATGTTTTTTTGAGTTACAATGGTTTTGGTGAAGAATGTTTGCAGAACAATGATAGTGAATTGTGACAGAGCTAGTCTCTGAGTTTGGCAGATAACTTGAGTGCAAGACGTTTCATGTTATACGAGATTGGAGAATGTCAAGAGACATGTTAAGGAATGTTTTTTATGATTCTTGGTTCGCAAGACTCCTGGTGACGACAACTGTGGTGTGTGTTCTAGAGAAGACCTATTTGGGGACGACTTCAGAGATGTAGCATGTATTGTAGATGGAAAGCATGTATAGCGGGCCTTGAAGTATAATGGATGAATTGTAATTAATTTTTACTTGTTTAAGTTACCATGTGTATCTTAGCAAGGGTTTATGTAATTATTTGTGCATTGGGAAGTCGTAATTGGCTGACCTAATTGCCTATTGTAAACTTGTATAAAGGAAAGTAGTTTTCTTGGTTAGGAAAGAGATGAAGTGTGGAAGCTATGAGATTTTATTTGTGAAGTATATTAGATGTCGAGAAGAGGTTGTGATTGAATAAATTCATTGGAACTGTTTAAGAAAAGTTGTTTCTATCAGTCAGTTCATTGGATTGTATATCTTCTATACATATATATTTCAAATAGTATGTCCTGAAGGTGGATTCAACCTTCTTTAGGCAATGAGCTTGTTGGTTCTTTTGAATCCTAATAGGGTGTGCCCTTTAACAAGGACTGTGTACTATATGTAATAATCAACACATAATAGGGCTAAATCTCCTAACATGGTTACTATACTTTCAGTGCATTATTTATGGGTACTAATTCCCACCGGGGTTTTTCCCTTAACAAGGTTTCCTTGACATCATATGGTTGTTTTATGGTGTTGTTGTTGATGTGTTCAGAATTGCATTTATCTTTTGATTGTTAAAGGTTAAAGTTCAATTATATGTCATACAACTTATTCACTCCCCCCCCTCCCCCGCTCATTTTTTCTGGTGGACTATTATTTCTAACAGGTCCCCTGACGTGCCTATCCATTTCTAGCAACCTTCTCTAACTAGAAAAAGATCCATCAGTAAAATAAAAGAGCCAAAAATTACTGATGACCCTATTCAATACTGCCTTGACTGTCATACGACCACCCTTGCCACATGACATAATCTGAAAAGTTCATGAGTCCACTTGTTCATCATCTCAACACTAGGATTGTGTTTGCTCTTCCTCTTTCTTAATGACCATGGACACGTGGCACACAATCACAACATCACAACTCTACTTCCTTGACTGCTCTATTACCTTGTGACCCCATGATTTGACATTTTCTTTTTGTCGTGGGATCGCACTACATTGTCTTAACTGTCACAAACCGTTGCGATGTTGTGACACTGACATCTTCTATTTTTAATGCACGGTTACAGGTCATCCTATTAACCATCAAGATGACCTATGACCACTCAAAAATCATTTCTTTTAACCACTTGCAAGTTCACAACCACAACCACTAACTTTTAGTCAACCTTGTGACACCATGATCTCTCTTTTGTTGTTGATACGTCATGCTCTTGCATCATCGCAACTTCACTTCATGATTGCTTCTAACCATTGTGAGCTCATGATCATACCACTCACCAGCTCATATTTTAGACACTGTCGGCTGGCCTAACCTTGCGACCTTGCAACCTCGTGACTAGCCGCGCATTGACCACATGTCACAATCCTGGGAGCTTGTGACCTGTGTTCCTGACCATCACCCCATCTTGCGAGCACACCACCTGGGGGCCCGTTCATCCTTCTATCTAGCTTGCTTGACTGGCCCACTCTGCCATGTACTACACCCTAGTTTGTTGTTGCTCTACCATGTCACCACCACATGAGCGCGGGCCCACAAAATTTTCCAAGTTGACCGCCCGCACATGAAACACCCACCAAAAGGCGCATGCCTTTTGGCACTTCTTAAGTGTGCATTGGTGTATAAATACAAGAAGTAACTCCACGACATGACCAATGTGGGATAAGTGCCCTCAAGTATATCAACAAACAAAATGCAGAACAATTCTTCCATGGTTGACCATTTCTATCAAAAGTGCCTAAATGATTATGCTATGTTCACTGCTGATCTTTGCACAAATCCACTCATCCTTCCTCTATAGATTTCTACCCAAAAAATGAGAACATGTGATCCCTTGGCATTCTGTTTTCCATGGTTGCTGGAGGTCTGTGAAATTTTTTTAAATGGAAACCTTAATTATTTTAAAATTTGCAGGTGTCAACATAATCTAATTACTATTTTAAAATATATTGTAAAATTAGAAAATAAGTATAACTTAGTAATATTTCAATTTTTTGGACAAGTTTCCAAATTCTTAAGTTTTATACAATATAAATTTTTATTTGTGATGAAAATAATATAAAATTAGAAAATAATTATAAATTAGTAATATATGCAAAATATGCAAAAATGTCAAACTAATTAAGAAAGTTTCTAAGTGTATGTGCTTTATTTTAAAAAAAAAAGGATTTTAAATTTTAATTAATATATAATAAAAAATATAAAAACATATATATTGAGTTCTAATATTTTAAATTGGTAAAACAAGTTTCTAAAATTCGTATATTTTGTTTTAGAAATGTTCTAAATTAATAAAATATATAATAAACAAAATAGAAACATTTATATTATAAAATAACATATATTTATCAATAACATATGCTTATATTATTAAAATAATATTATATTGACTATAACATATTTTGATGGTTTATTAATAAATTAAGTGTCATATTGATAGTTTTATAAAAATTTAGCTTGTCAATCTAAACGGTCCAATAAATTTTCAGCTTGTCATATACAACTCAAAAGTGAAAAAATAGCTAATACGACCATCAAATTGCACACCTATTCCATCTCTTGCTAATTGAAACACCAAAACCACACTAGCCGGACGAGAATATGTATTGTAGCTGCAATAGCCACGAATGGCTGATGAAAGTCTTGACACCCTATGCCTCTCGTTGGTAGTCTCCCGTCAATAGCCCCCGACTATCTCACCGCCAACATGTATCCTTGTGCATCTAGTCAACAACCAATGACCAATGGGAGGAGGGAATCATACACCAGACCTTGCATTTGTAAGGCTCGTGACACAATTGTCATGCTACGGGGTCATCCCCCTATTATTTTTTAATATTAATTATTTTACTATTCTTTTAATTTTTTATCTATAATAAATAATTATGAAGATATAATAAAAAATTATATATGATATATATAGAAATATATATGATGTAATTGTTGGAATAGTCCCAAGGGATAACTGAGAGGGGGGGTGAATCAGTTATCAGTAAGTTAAATTGTTTTTCTCAATTAATTACAGAATATCATAAGCACATACACATTTATGATAACACAAAATAGAACACCACAATTTTGGTTATGGGAAAACCAAACTAGGTAAAAACCCTAGTGGGAATTAGCACCCACAAAGAATTGTACTCGAGTATAATAATCTCTGTTAGAAGATATTACAACCCTGTTAGGAGTTGTTCTTTACAATGCAATAAGTACAGTGACCTGATTAAGGGTCGGACCCTGTTAGGAGTCTTTTAGAAGTAACCCTGTTAGGGGTGATGACTCACTGTCCAAAAGCTCACTGCTAATATGATGAAGGCTACAACCTTCAATAAAACTGATATACACTATATATGATAATGAATTGTTTGAGTAGACCCGCTATCTTGATCAGTTCTAATGAATTGTATATACTCTCTTCTTCTTCACATAGATCTTTATCTGATGAATGAAATGGCTTTACTATCCCAAAATAATCAACATTATGTTCTGTCCTTTTTCTGTCTCTTTTCTTTTCATTCACACTTGGTGATCTTCAAATGAACTACTATAAGTATCTTCTCCAAAAGATATGATCTTTGTCAGCTTTAGGAATCCCTTCAATGCTTCTTTAGTCAACCAAACCAAGCACACAACATAATTTGAAGCGCGCAACTCAAATTGAATAGACGCATCACTTCACATAGTCGGCTCCACCAAAATTACCCAAACATCATGCTTCAGATGAAACACGATTAGCGCCTTTGGTTAATTAACTTAGACTCATATCTAAACATGAATCTGAATGCACATATCCCATAGATAGACTCAACTGAAGAATCAATAAAATTATTGTCGGCTTTCTGAAAACAATCTTTTGAAACTGTGTCTAGTAAACGGAGTAACATAACTCAACTATTATTGAACATCTAAATCTGTGTGTATGTACATGGTATAGTAACTGTGTCTGAAACATAAAAACAACCACGCAAGGCTTCCACATATCCATACTGAAAAGTGAATACAGTTCACTATTGTATACTATATGTTGTCATCAATGACAAACATACAGTCAACTATTTGCACAGAACCAAATCTCCAACAATCTCCCCCTTTGACATTGATGGAAACATATGATATGAAAAACACCATCAACCCAAAGTATCCTCCTTTTTACAATCTTCTCAATATCTTCATTAAAGGTTCCTCTTCACTGTTGCAGCTCCTCTGATTGTGTTTTTATTTTCATTACTATATACTCCCCCAGAGTATATGCTCCCCTTACTATATACTCCCCCTTTGACATCAATCACAAAGGGTGCCAAATACTATTAAGCACAAGTACTACTCAAGAAGTAGAGTAGTCAAACATTCATCAGTCACCAAGGATTGATGCTCTTGCTACAAATTCTAATCAGACTCGGGAAAGGGAATTACTCCCAGCTTCTCCCTGAGATACTCAAAAGTATCTTTTGATAAAGGATTTGTAAAAATATCTTCTAACTATTCTTTAGTGCTCACATAATCCAACTTTACTTCTTTGTCTGCAACTTTTTCTCTTAGAAAATGATATTTTATCTCAATGTGTTTTGTCTTTGCATGCATCACATGGTTCTTTGACATATTGATAGTGCTATTGTTATCACAGTGAATAACAATAGGATAATCAATCTGAATTCCAAAGTCTTTTATCATCTGTTTGATCCAAATAATTGTAGAACAATTCAATGCTGCTAATACATATTCTACCTCAGTTGTTGACTGAGAAATACAATTCTGCTTCTTGCTTGTCCAAGTGACCAATCTGTCTCCAAGGAATACTACTCCTCCTGAGGTACTCTTTCTATCATCAACACAAGCTGCCCAATCAGCATCAGTATACACATGAAGTTGTACATTCTCTGAGTTAGGATACCATAAACCATAGTCTATAGTTCCCTTTAAGTATCTGAATATTCTTTTTATTTCCATTAAGTGATTTTGTTTAGGTTCAACTGCAAATCTTCCAACAATGCCAACTACATTAGAAATATTAGGTCTAGATTGAGTGAGATATATGAGTTTTCCAATCATAGACTTGTATAGTGTCTTGTCAACTATTGTGGAATCATCATCTTTAGAAAGCTTGCTTCTTGTTGTCATGGGGGTTCTTACTCGCTTGCAATCTTCCAACTTGAAAGTCTTTAATATCTCCTTTACATATTTAGACTGATTTATGAATATGCCTTTGTCTGTTTGTTTTACATTTAATCTCAAAAAATACTTGATAGGTCCAATCATGCTCATTTCAAATTCACTCTGCATCTCTTTTGCAAATTCTGCACTAAGCTTGTCATTACCTCCAAAAATAATGTCATCAACAAAGATAGAAACAAGTAGTAAACCTTCAGGTGTCTCTCTAATGAATAAGTTGCAATCTGCTGCTCCATTTTTTAACCCAATATTTGTTAAGTAGTCATCAAGTCTCTCATACCATGCTCTTGGGGCCTATTTAACTCCATAGAGGGATTTCTTTAGTCTGCATACCATGGTTGGTTTGTCTGAAAGTTTGAATCCTTCAGGCTGCTCTATGTAGACTTCTTCCTTCAAGTCACCATTCAGGAAATCTAACTTGACATCCATCTGATATACTTTGAAGTTCTTGAATGTTGCATAGGCTAAAAATAACTTTATAGCTTCCCGTCTTCTCACAGGGGCAAATGTATCATAAAATTTAATTCCTTCTCTTTGCGCATACCCTTTACATACCAATCTTGCTTTATTTCTTATCACTATCCCATCTTCATTCATTTTGTTTCTGAATATCCACTTAGTTCCAATCATGTTCTTGTCACAAGGTCTAGGGACCAATTCCCATGTGTCATTCTTCATTATTTGATCTAATTATTCTTGCATTGCACTTTGCCAATCTGAATCATTATACGCATCTTCAACACTTAAGGGTTCAATCTGTGAAAGTAAGCATACCTCTTCATCAATGGTTGAACCTTTTTCTCTGGATCTTGTCAAGACTTTACTGCTCTGATCTCCAGTGATATCTTCTTTAGAGTGGTATTTAGATGTGTATTTTGAGATTTTAGGTGTGACACTCTCATATGTAATTTTTGATTCTTCTGTTGGAAATATAGATGGAGTAACTGAGAGGGGAGGGGTGAATCAGTTATCACAAAAATAAATCCACAAGTCCCTTAGATGTCTTTAATATATACTGTTGTTACTCGGTAGATTAACTTATTATTGTTCATTAAACATTCATAGTTATTGACATGCATAAATCAAATAGCATAAACA
>MU227665.1:1380221-1393472 GCA_018584345.1 Thuja plicata
GAATAGCCTGAAGGATTTAATCTTTCAGATGAATCAGACATGGTATGCAAATTGAAGAAGGCACTCTATGGTCTTAAACAGGCCCCAAGAGCTTGGTATGAGAGACTTGATGGTTATCTTACCAAGAATGGATTCAAGAAAGGAGCGGCAGATTATAACCTATTCACAAGAGAAACACCTGATGGATTACTATTAGTTTCTATATTTGTTGATGACATTATCTTTGGGGGTAATGATAAGCTCAGTAAAGAATTTGCAAAAGAAATGCAGAATGAATTTGAAATGAGTATGATTGGTCCCATAAAATACTTTTTGGGATTAAATGTAAAGCAAACAGATAAAGGTATATTCATTAATCAATCTAAATATGTAAAGGAAATACTGAAGACCTTTCAGATGGATGATTGTAAGCCAGTATGCACTCCCATGATAACAAGTAGCAAGATTTCAAAAGATGATGACTCTACAGCAGTTGATAAGACATTGTACAAATATATGTTTGGTAAACTCATTTATCTAACTCAATCTAGACCTGACATATCTAATGTAGTTGGCATTGTTGGAAGATTTGCAGTTGAACCCAAGCAGAGTCACCTAATGGCAGTCAAAAGGATATTCAGATATCTAAAGGGAACAATAGACTATGGTTTATGGTATCCTAAATCAGAGAATGTAAAGCTTCATGTATACACAGATGCAGATTGGTTAGGTTGTATTGATGATAAAAAGAGAACTTCAGGAGGAGTATTATTCCTTGGAGATAGGTTGGTTTCTTGGATAAGCAAGAAGCAGAACTGTATTTCTCAGTCAACAGCAGAAGTTGAATATGTTGCAGCAACACTAAATTGTTCAACTATGGTTTGGATCAAGTAGATGGTTAAAGACTTTGGCATTAAGGTTGATTATCCTATTGTTATTCATTTTGATAATACTAGCACTATCAACATGTCTAAGAACCCTATCATGCATGCAAAGACAAAACACATAGAGATCAAGTACCATTTCTTAAGAGAAAAAGTTGTAGACAAAGAAGTTAAATTGGACTATGTGAACACCAAAGAATAGCTGGCAGATATTTTCATAAAGCCCTTATCAAAGGATACTTTTGAGTATCTTAGAGAGAATTTGGGAGTAATTCCCTCTCCTAAGTCTGTTTAGAAGAAGCAGCAAAGATATCAGTCATTAAGTGACTGATGAATGGTTGACTACTCTACTTCTGGAGTAGTACCTGTGCCTAAAGAACTATGGTGCCCTTTTCCATTGATGTCAAAGGGGGAGTATATAGTAAGGAGGAGTATGTACTAAGGGGGAGCATATACTCTGGGGGAGTATATAGATGGAACAAAAACACAGACAGAGGAATTGCAACAGTTTAGAGAAATCTTTGATGAGGATATTGAGAAGATTGTAAAAGAAAGAGGACACCATGAACAGAGGATGTTTTTGATATCATATGTTTCCATCAATGTCAAAGGGGGAGATTTTTGGAGATTTGATTGAGAGAAGTTGATTGTTTGTATGTTTGTCATTGATGACAACATATAATACACAGTAGTAATTCTGTATGAACTTGTTTGAATGATGACATGAAGACTTGCATGGATAGATACATGTTGTTGATATGTTTATTATGTTATTCTCATACACACAGACCTAGATATGATGTTTCATTAAATTTATGCAATCTTGTTCTTAGCAATTACAGTTCTGGATGTATAACGGTTTAGGGCCGACGTATATAACGTGTTTCATGAGTTGTGCCTATCTTCAAGATATGTGTGTGTATATGCATGATTAATTATGAGTTGATGATATAAATCCAAAGGCACCAAATGTGTTTCAAGTTGATTGCAAATTTATGGTTAATTTGGTGAGGCTGACTCAATGAAGCGTTGCGTCTGTTCAGCATTGACTTGCATGGACTTAATATTGTTTGTGTGCTTAGTTAAGCTTACTAAGATATTGATGAAGTGTTTCTAAGAGCTGACATGACCTTCTAATTTGGAGAAGATACTTATATTAGTTCAATTGTGATACGCTAAGTGTGAATGATACGAAATATGAAGAAAGATGTACATAGCAGATTATCAGAGTTGGTTCTTTCATCAAAGATCTATGTGAAGAAGAAGTGAAAGATTGTAATACACTATAACTAATCAAGACAGCAGGTCTACTCTATATTTCATCATTAGATATAGTGCATATTTGTTATACAAAAGGTTGTAGCCTTCACCATCAAGCAGTGAGCTTTTGGACAGTGAGTCCACCACCCCTAACAGGGTTATTTGTAAAAGACTCCTAACAAGGTCCAACCCTTAACCAGGTCACTATACTTATTGCATTGTATTGTACAACTCCTAACAGGGTTGAAATATCTTCTAATAGGGATTACTACAAACAAGTATAGTTTATCATGGGTGCTAATTCCCACCGGGGTTTTTACCATTTGGTTTTCCGGTAATCAAATTGTGTGTTGAGTACTGTGTTATCTAATTATGCATTTACTTTGTTGTTTACTAAAGTTGAAGAAGTAAAGAAAAAGGACTTAAGTAACTAATAACTGATTCACCCCCCCCCCCCCCCCCCCTCTCAGTTATCCTTTGGGACTATTCTAACAAAAACTAGAAATAACAGATCATACAAACTAATAATGAGAGGAAAAGTACAAAAATAGAAAGAAAAACATAAAATTGACCTACAAGTAAACTTTGAGCTAAAAATGCAAGGTACACATTAAAACTTTCCATGTACTTGGGTATAGGCCACCAATGGCATCCTGTACCAAGAAACAATAAGTGAATTTTTTGCGATTGTCCATCTTTATCTTATCTTCCTGATCCTGATCTAGTGGCTCAACAACTTGTTCTTATGCATAGAAAAATAGGGGAAACGGTTTTATAAAGGGGTTTTCCTTGGTCAAACCCTTGTTTAGGAATCAAGCTTTAAAATGGAAAGAAATTTCATAAAGTTTGTAAAAAGGAAAATGACAGATTTACCTTGCATAAGCCCTCATGGATGGATGTAGAAATCACTCATACCCATGAAGAATTCTTGAAATCCAAATATTTGACCTTAGAATTAGATATAGAATCATAGATTCCCTCACAAATGCATAGATCTACGAATGCCACTCCTAGATCTTGAATGTTGGTATGCTTGAAAATCGCTTGCAATGTAGGAGAGATAAGGAAAATGAAGGAATGATCTTCTTGCTTGATTGAGAATTCCTGTACTTGGCCATAATGGGAGAGAAGCATGCATAAATTAGAGAATATTTCCTTTGATTTGAATTATCTTTACGAATTGGAGACTTGGAGATTTTGATCTTGGATGCTTGCCTTCAAATATTGAATCCAAATGCTCAATTTCTCTTGCTTGAAGAGTCTTGATAGCTTGATTGCATGTATGATTGCACTTGATTATTGATGTAAAAATCATGAGAGATAATGTCCTTTTGTACTTACTCCATCATTTCAGGATTCAAAAATGAGCCAGTCGACCACAAAATTAAAAATCTCGCTAATACACTGATATCAGGCCCTATGTCAAATTTGGGTCCCCATTGCCTAGGAAATGCCGCCATTGGCTCCCTATCCTATGTACAGGTCGTCAATGGCATCATATACCCCATAAAATGTGCCAAAATTTGGAGGGGATGTTGGGATAGAAGAAAAGAAGCAGGGGAGAAAAGGCAGGTTGCTAGGATCAAGCATAATGGGCATTTAGACCTCGAAATCATCAAAATGGGGTCTAATAGGTCCTAGTAAAGTACCCACTTATAGGTTCTAACTTTGTAGGACTATACAAGTATGAGGAAAAAGAGATTTGAAATAAACTTCAATGAATGATAAATCCCATAGTAGTATTTGAGAGACCTTTGAATGTTTTTTTTTTAAATTTAAAGGAATCAAATAAAAGTAAGCACATAATTCCAAGAGTGTTGCTACAAAAGGTCTATGCAAAGGAAAATCCTCCAAGTAACCAAAATATATGGAAGATCCTTTACAAGGTGAAAGTGTATTTCCTTTTATTAAGGAAAGAGAGGATTTGAATACTTAAATTTTTAGTAAGGAGGTTGTGATACCTCAAGAGGAGAAACTTAACAAGTTCCAAACAAGATGATAAACAAATATATTATTGAAAGGGTTGCAAAGATTACCGAGATAATTAAAGTAATAGAAAGGAGGTGCCAAGGAGTGGATAACCAATGTTTAGGGGGAAATCATTCCAGGTGAGTGCAAGGTATCTCTAAGGAGAGGATATACTACTTAGTAACCTTGTGACCTACATAGTGGTCCATGGACTTCAAAAAGAAAGCAAAGTATGCAAAGAGAGATCTACTATTGAGTGATTCATTTTCTTTAGGAAAGGGCATGTTCCTAAAAAATTCTAGGAAGCACATGTTTTTCATTAGTTTCTAGTATAAAAATCTATTACAAAATTGTTTACTGGGGAAGGTTTCAAAAAAGATAAAGACCTCTAAGATGAAAGAGGAAAAGTTGAAAGAAGAAAAATAATCAAATTCTCATTAAAAATAAGAGGAAAATTCATTCCACCCTTGAAGGGAAAATAAAAGCAAGGGTTGTGTTGTTATAGTTACCATGATGCATTGCTATTAATAATCTATAAACTAAAGAGAATGGTTCTAAAATAACCAAAGAAATGAACCTTTAAAGAGAGTTATAAAATTATATACGTGTTTGAATAACCCTTTAAAAAGTGGTTCTCTAGATTGTGATAATGTGTGCATGTAAAAACAAATTAATGTTTCATATGACTCTCTATAACTATCCTAAAGATAATTCACAATAACTAGAACTGGGATTGACAATTGAATATACATAAGAAAAATTATGCTTGAATTGGACGATTGTGACTTACAAATCAATAATACATAAATTCAACTAAGTATAATTATTAAAGATTGTTATAAAATTGGGTTTTCATGATCCTATGAAGTTAAGTGATCCAATAAGAATACACATATAAATACCTCTTTTTTCTACTTATAAAATTCAAAAGTCTCAAGATCAAAAGGTCAAGACCACTAGAGACCAAGCTACTAGCATGGTAGCATTGACCTACCCTAGCAATCACCATACCAACATTGTTTAAAGGGTGAAAATATGTTTAGGAAGTAGACAGGGCCTTGAAACTTGTCAAAATTAATATTATTGAGTGTTGTGTTCATAATAAATGTACCCCTTATGGAGTAATAAAAGATATATAATTTCATAAAAACTTAAGAGATCTTGATAAACATGAGCGAAAAATAATGCAACCTAAAAATATCAAATGTTTTAATCTAGTAAATGGAATAATTTGGTCTAGAAACTAATAGGGATAAATAGTGACAACATGTACTTGAGCATCATAAGAGATCTTAACTCTTTCCTTTTAACAGAAGTGCCAAAAAATAGCCAACCTTTCTATATGTGAATGATTGAAAATAAGAGATAAAACACAACAATTAGTGCACACTTAATTGATAAAAGTTTGATTTTGTTTTTTATCATCGGTGAACTGTAGAGATTGATATAAAGGTTGGGTGACTATCAAATAAATATGACATAATGAAATTCCAAACTCTAATCAAGATATAACAAGAGACACGTTGCATCAAGTTCTAATAATGTGGTTGTTTGTGTTAGTTTGAAGATTTGATTAGTGTTACTAAAGAAAAAACCTAATTTACATTATTTTGCAAGAAGAAGGACTTCTAAATAAACCTTCAAAAGAATTGGGTTAAGATTGCAAAGATGGATTTGCTTACTAATTTATCAGAAATCACTACTTTTTTCAAAGTCTAAAGATTAGGAATTTTCTTCTTTTTTAAAAAAATGAGGATCAAAATCCTAAAATATGATACATAAAAAAAAAGTACAACCATGAAAAAAATAAATTACAAATATGACCAAAATAATATCAACAAAATAATTGTAAATTGGTAAATTGTAAGCAAAACAACTTTAAAATTAAATTATTTTGTCACCATATCATATCTATAACAATGTACAATGTCATTCAAAAATTTAATAGGGTTGACAATTTAACCACAAAATTTAAAGCATTACAACTTTTTATAAAAATTGAAGGACAACTTATCTTTTGCAAATAAAATCAACCAATAAAAATACACAACAGAGTCAAGATATGACATATACAATAGTGATCATGTCATTCATGCAATTAATACAATAGTGGTCATGTCATTCAAATCATTAATATAATTGACATTTGATTAGATGAATTAAATGCTTTCAAACATACCATTGTTTTTAAAAGAAAATTCTGATTTTTGCCCTTACTAATTCTAATATACACTAATAGAAAGACAAATGAATGACAAATTTTAGAATCATTTAAACTAGAGAATTATAAAAAGCTATAGAAAGTTTGTTCAAAATTTTTAATTCTATGGAATGATTGGTTAAATTGTTAAAAAAATGAATTCAATGAATGCACATGTATCTTGCCTTGGATGAACTTATAATAATACGCTTATCAACAGTGATGAATTTGAATACTCAATAAATCTAATGTAAGAATGTAATAATTAGAGCACATTCACTCCATAAAAGTTTGATTTTTCTTTTTAATTTATTATTGGTGAATTCTAGAGATTGATATGAAGGTTGGATAACTATCAAATAAATAGGACATAATAAATGTCCAAAACCTAATTAATGTATAATTTAATGATACACTTGTAAATAAGAATGAGTCCAAACACTTTGTAAAACTTATCTAAAGGATGCAATTAGAAAGCTAGATATAAAAATCTTAATTACAGTGAATGTTAATCTTAAGGTCAAATCTAGGTCATGTAGACATGTTGGGTTAACAATTCATGTGAGGGAAAAATACTAATTACATAAACATCTTGGCTAATTAAGAAATTAACTAACAATTAACCAAGGTAAATGGACTTAGAAAGTAGATACAAGATATTGAAATTATTAGCTTCAACAAATGCAAAAATAAAATAAATTCAACAAGAGCTACTTAAATATAAATCTAATAAAGATGTCATTTTACATACTTATCAAATCATTGTTCTTCAGAACAATAAATTTGATTGTACATTATCTTAGTTTACTTTTATAGGTGTAGATTGAACTTTTACATTGGGCTACTAAGAGTGCCTAGGCTACTCGTGTGGGCATCATATTACCCTTCGTTTCATACCTATCAACTTCTCTCAAGCTTGACTCATTATCTGCCATCACAACAGGTTTTGTATTTCTGCTTATTTTTGTATTGCCCTGTGATTTTCGTTGTGTTCAATTGGAGATTCGATTGTCATTTCATTTATGGTGTGTTCAATCAGATATTTGTGTTTAATTGCTTATTCAATGCCTTAGGAATTTTGTGGTTTTCAATTCAATATTCATTTCAATTATCCACTATCTTACTTGGTTGCGGTGTGGATCTGGAACCTTTTCACGATCTATTTTCTTTGCATTGTGAAAATATTAGACCAAAGTCTTTGTTGTTTTTCAAATCACCATTTGGAAAGATTAGACCATAATCTTTCTTTGTTTCAAATTACACATTTGGTACACTCTATTCAATTTTCTGTTTGGCATTATCTCCATTTGGATTGACCTGACTAATATCTTCTAAAACTCTTTGACGGTAATTAAGTTGTATGATAGGAAAACATTATTAATGATAATTTATGTGGATCTCATTCTTGCAAGACAAGTCTGTTATCTGCCCTTGTACAACTAGATCTCGTGCATTTTGTAGATTGAAATTAAAGTCATTTCCAAAGGTATAATCACAAATATAATATTTTCTTTGAAAAATACAAATTTTCATGACGTTATACAAATTATTGAAACAATTTCACTTTTGGCCATGCAGGTCTCTTGTTGGCAGAAAAGTGGCAGCTTTTTCTCTTTAAGAATAATGATATGAGCATCTTTCCACATTGAACATCCTTTTTATTATTGACTTTCCTGCACACTCTATGTATTCTTATAATAGACTGGATGATATAAGGTTCAATCTTGGTGCTCACATCACATCCTCCCCAAACTTAGTTCACATTGCAAACATGGGTTGTATAACCTAGTTTGGCTATCAGAACCTCAATCATTGAAACACGATTATTTTATCCTTTGTATGTTCCTTTTTGAACTTTGTATATGGTTGTACTCTTTATTGTGATCTCATGCTTTAAAATATAGTCATAAAATTTTAGTATAACGTTTTTATAAACACTTTACTATGTCATTGCGCACAATCCCTTTTGGCTATTTTTTGTGTGAAATATTGGAATTAATGAGACTTTTTGTTATCATTTATTGAGGTCTTGTAATCTTTCCTTACATAAAAACAAGAGAATTTTCCTTCATTTTGAATTCTACATCGTCATTGTATCATGTGTTCACTAGTAATGGCCCTTACATTATCCAATTAACAATTTTTCTTCTTCACTGTGGAGTGAGTGGTGAAGCTAAGTAGATACTTTTTTTGCACTGATTACATGGCATTGAAAAATGATGACATGAAGTTTTGGTGGAAAATAGTGAGATTTTTGGGCATTGAATCCTAAAATGAAATGGGATCAGCACCAAGTGAAGGAGATATCAAGAATAATAAACACCTTTTGGATGTTTTTTTTGTCTGAAATATTGGAATTGATGGGCATGTTTTGGTTTTATTTACTAGGTATTTGTATCTTCCTTTACTACAAATACAATAGTATGTTCCTTCAATTTGAAATCTGCATCATCATTGTGGCATGTTCTCATCATTAATAATTATATTCTAGGGGTACATCGATGAAGCCCTAACAATGGGTCTTACATTAAATGATTGACATTTTTTCTTTTTTCAGTATGGAGCATAGTTCCATGAATCTCCAAGATCAAAAGGTTGTCTTTGTTGAAGCATGATTTTCTTTTACTCGGCAATATATTATTGGTTTAGTAAGTGCAGAGGACCTTTTAAATTTTAATTGAAGCATTGAGAAAATGATTTTAACTATAGATGAACTGATTTTGTAATATTTCTAGAGATATTTTTGTTTAGAATAGATATGTAGTAAGTTAAAAATAGAATTTCTCTTCATGCATTATTCAGATACTTTCATATGCTAAACATATTTTAAAAATCCATATAATAAAATAAATAAAAGTAAAAGAGAGGCTCTGGTCATGGCCATGGTATATCTTGAAGTTTAAGTTTCCTTATGGCATTTACATTATGTGGAAGATCATTTTCTTATTTCACTTGTACATTATATCATTTAAATGGCTAGCCAGTTGATCTCCCTCAATCTTCTTTCTCAAAGGTTGAGTGGAGAAAATGTGGAAGCATTGACAAGGCATATGAGTTGTTTGATAGAATGCCCAAAATAAGTGTGCAATTTTTGCAGTTGTAGACATCTAAAAACGTCCCTTAACACTCTTATTAATTAAATTAAATTTAATTTAATTAATATTCCCCTGTAATATTTTATTTTATTTTAATTAATTATATTTTTGTATTCTCCTACCTATTTAATTAAATATGGTTCATCTTCTATGGTATCAAAATTTAATTTAAATACCTTTCTCCTTAAATGTATTAAATTTTATTTAAATACATTCCCTCCATTAAATCTACCTTTAAATAAATTTTAATTTGTTTATTCCCGAGCTACATCCTAGTATTCTACTAAGATATGATTAATCTAAATCTTAATTGGATTAATCCTAAATCTATCCTAGATTCCTAATCAATACACATCACTATCCCCCCTAAGCCTACTCCTGTAATTAATCTTAGATTAATTAGACTAATTTTATAATTCCTACAACAATTAACCTCTTAATGGTGCTCACACATGTGTGAGCGCCCCTCCTATGGTAGTTGTCCATTCCCTTTGCCTAAAATGGCCCAAGTCATTTCTCTTACATCTTGTCTCCCGTTTCCTCTTTGGAAGATTCTCGACATGTGACTGACTTTGGGTCTCCCACCCTCTTACATTGTCATTGAGCCATCATTTTCAAGAGTTTCTCACACATGAGTGAGAAACTCTCCCTCTTCCATGACCACTCCTTTATCCCATGTGGAATCTATGTGGATGCCACATAAGATCCACCTCGTCCAAGCCCTCCAAAAATCTATAAATAAGAGGCATCACTCCTTGCAAAGCATCTTTCATTTTTTCATTGTTATCATGATAGTTTCATTCTAGGATTTCTCTTAAGCATTTTAGCATTTTGTTGCATTCTTAGTTCATTTGAATCTATAAATTACATGCTAGGTAAATGGAAATGAATCTTAGTTTCATTTGATCTTGCATATCATTCTAGCTTAGTTTTGCATTTTCATCTTCATCATTGAAGGCTTGAGACAAGTTCCTCGTACTTGTTCTTGAGCTCTTCATCAACTCAATAGTTTGCATTGTAGGATTCACTCCATAGTAATCAATAATGGGATTCATATTTTGTGTTGGGAGAGCACACCCACGTTCCTCTCTAAGAGAAAATCAAAAAGTCTTGGGTGCACTTGTTTGGCTCATCGGAGGTTATGTTGGAAGCTTTGTGTAGTTGTAAGTTTATGAACATGTCATATTAGAAAATATTTATTTTCCTAACGTTTTAATGTCTGAGCTTTCTCTCCACCGGTTAGTTTTCATCATACACATTTTGGCATGCCCAGTGGGACCCATGTCCCTAAAAAATTTAATCTTTTTGAAAGTTTCTGCCATTTTATGGATTCAGTCACACATTGTCGTTTGTGATTTACATAGAGTCATCTACAATATGGAACTGTCATCTACAACCTGGAACTATCATCTCCGGCCTGAGATTGTTGTCTCCTTCAATTTTCATATGCGCTCTTAGATTGTCATTTGCACAAATTATCGTCTGCATAGATTGTCGGTTGCGCTCTTAGATTTTTGTCTGTACAGATTAGAATCTGCAACCTATTATTATCATCTCCACCATGTTTGATTTTCCAACCATTTCTGGCAGATGGATATCTTTTGGGTAGTTTCTTGTGGATACTTGTGTGCCCTTCAGGCCAATTTCAACATCAAGATCATACATAAAATGTAACATTAAATTATAAGTTACATACTCTTCCTGTATAAGTTACATACCCTTCCTTTCTTATACTTAAGTTATATTTTATGTATATACTTTCAGGATGTTTGAGAGTCATTTCAGCTTCATAGGAGTTAAGATAAAGATTCTAGTTTTCAAGGGTTTTTAGGAAACTTCAGACTTAGTCAAATTTCAAGAATCAATGTATTGTCTCTAGCATGAGTCTAGTGGACTATTGATTATAACCTTCTATCTCCGCCCTATCATAGAAAACATTCATTTTTGTTGGTTTCAATTGTTACTAATATGTTTGTTTTTTTGTAGCATTTCAGGGTGGAAGACTTTAAGATTACAAATATTTTTCTTGCAAACTTCCTTGGATTTTAATGGATTTTGGGAATGAACTTGTATGCTTTAAACATTAGTCTTTGAATGCATGTTGCTTAAAGGAATTAACCACATCTAATCTTGAATGTATAAGGGAATGAACCTCACAAACTCTTGAATGACTTAAGGCAAAATAATCACACCTTTGTTACATGCTTTCCTTCTTGATGCGTGAGAAATAAATTGAATTTGCATGCTTAACCATACTATTGTATATTTTTCTTAGGTAAATCACACTTAGTTGTTCTAATTAGGTTCAATTTGGAAAACAAACTCTTCTTGGTGTGTTTGAAGAAGTGTTTTTAACACTTCTTTCGAGCTATTTGTCATTAGATAGATCCCTTAATTTATATGACGCTATGATTAAACTATAGTTATATCCTCTCCCCTTACCTTCACGGAACTTGGGTGAAGATAAATATTAGCTTAATCTAGCTTCTAGAGAGGCCTGTTTAGAGGGTGTGTTTCTGTTAGAATACTTTAGGGATAACTGAGAGGGGGGGTGAATCAGTTATCAGCAACTTTATCTTTTTCTTATACTTATTAATCCATATTGATACAAAGTAAATGCACATTCAGATAACACATTACACAACACACAATTTGATTACGGGGAAACCAAATGGTAAAAAACCCGATGGAAATTAGCACCCACAAAGAACTATACTGTTTATAGTAATCCCTGTTAAAAGATCTTTCAACCCTGTTAGGAGTTGTTCATTACAATGCAGTAGTATAGTGACCTGGTTAAGGGTCTGGCCCTGTTAGGAGTCTTTTACAATAACCCTATTAGGGGTGGTGGACTCACTGTCCAAGTGGTGAAGGCTACAACCTTCTGGATATTTGATACACATTGTATCAACAAGATGAACTGCTGCTTGTGACACTGCTTGTCTGATCAGTTCCTTTTGTGCGCCGATGCTTTAACCTCTTGTAAAGCACTACAACAATCTTATCTGTATTCTAAAATCTTCAACTTCAATATCTATATTATCAACATATGATAAATATAGCTATGCTTCTTTAACACTCTTCTCTACTTTTCTTATCTTTGGCTTTCGCAACTCTTCTTATCACAAATGACCTTCTATAAGTACATACACCAAGTATGAGATCATGGGACCTGTTAGACAACTCTTGATAACATCCTTGTTGGCTCTACTAAGTGTGCAAGCATAATTACAACCGCGCAAGTATAAACTGAATAGACGCATCGCTTCACTAAGTCGGTTTCACCAATTTAACCATAACTTTGCAATCTTCTTGAAACACATTTGGCGCCTTTGGTTTAATATCACCAACTCATAACTAATCATGAATCTACACACGCATATCCTGAAGATAGGTGCAACTCAAGAATACATCACATATGTCGGCCTTAAACCATTATACTCCCAGAACTGTAACCACCAATAATAGAATTACATATCTTTACTGAAACTTCATATCTAGGTCTGCGTGTATGAACATAGCATAATAAACATGTCAACAACATGTATCTATCCACACAAGTCTTCATGTCATCATATGGATAAGTACATACAGAAGTACTATTGTGTATTATATGTTGTCATCAATAACTAACATACAATCAATCAACTATTCAGAATCAAATCTCCAACAATCTCCCCCTTTGGCATTGATGGCAACATATGATAAAAACAACTACTATTCATGGTGTCTTCTTTCTTTTACAATCTTCTCAATATCCTCATCAAAGATTCATCTACACTGCTGCAGTTACATGGATTGTGTTTTATATGTATACTCCCCCAGAGTATAAGCTCCTTGTATGTGTTCCTTGTTTTCCTTGTTT
>MU227665.1:1395361-1426442 GCA_018584345.1 Thuja plicata
TGAAACATCTGTAAGCTTTGCTTTTTGTAGAGTAACCAAGAAAAATACCTTCATCACTTCTAGCATCAAACTTACCAACACTGTCATCTCTCTTGATGTAGCACTTGCTGCCAAATATTCTTAAGTATTTTACTGTGGGTACATTACCAAACCAAAGTTCATAGTGTGTATTGTCCACGCCTGGTCTCAATTGGATTCTATTGATAGTATACACTGCAGTGTTCACTGCATCTCTCCAATAGGTGTGCGCCACTTTTCCTTCAATCATCATAGTGCGCGTTGTATCCAGTATAATCTTGTTCCTCCTTTCTGCAATTCCATTTTGCTGAGGCATTCTAGGGGCACTCAACTATCTTTTTATTCCATGTTATTCACAGTAGTCATAAAACTGGTCAGAGGTGAATTCTCATCCTCTATCAAATCTTAAGCATTTCAATTTTTGTCCAGATTCATTCTCAACCTTAGCTTTGAATATTTTGAACTTCTCAAAGGCTTCTGACTTCTCCTTTAAGAATGTAACCCACATCATCCTAGAAAAATCATCAACAAACAAAATAAAGTACCTTTCACCATAGTATGATCTTGTTTGAGTAGGACCGCATAAATCTGTATGCATTAAGTCCAATTTGTTTTCAGCTGAAGTCTGCTTACTTCTTAAGGAACTTCTTACATGTTTACCCATGACACATTCCCTGCAAATTGTGTCAATTGGTCTTGCAATGCTTGGTAGGTCTCTAACTGCCTTGACATTACTGCTCTTTACTATATTGTCAAAATTTATATGACATAGTCTCTTGTGCCATAACCAACTGACATCCACTTTTGCAACAAAACAACTTACATTTGAATTGAGCTAAAAAACATTACCTCTTGTTTTAGAGCCTGATGCAATCATATCTCCATCCTTGTTGATAATAATGCACTTTTTGTCCTTGAACTTCAGATGATATCCTTTGTCAAGTAGCTGTCTAACACTTAGTAGATTATGATGTAATCCATCAACATATAGAACATCATCTGTCTTGTTCTTTCCATCCAAGGTGATGGATCCTCTGCCTATGATAGGTTTAGGAGTGTTATCTCCAACTCTAACCATACCACCTTTGTATTTGTTTAGATGAACAAATCTATCTTTGTCACATGTCATGTGATGCAAGCATCCACTGTCAATGATCCAATCAGTTCTGACATCTTCTTTGGAAATTAAGGCTAACTCTTGTTCTTCTTCTTTATTTGCAATGTCCTTTCTTCAAGCAACCTTTCCATGTCTCTAAGGGCAATGAATCCAATTTCATCTTCTCCTGAATCTTCATCAGCTACACCTTCTTCAGCATGGTAACATTCCTTCCTATATTTGGGTTTGTAATTAGATATGAACTTCTTGACTCTTGTGGGACATTTAGATGCAAAGTGACCAATCTTATTGCATGAAAAACATTTGAATGGGAGTTGTCCTTCATACTTTCCTTTTCCTTTATTTTCTCTCTTAGCAATCATGGCAATAATATCTTCTAATTCTTTATCAATTTCTTCATTCTCATTATGACTAGAGATGTGTGAGGATTTCTTACCATGGATTGAAGCTTTGAAGGCTGTTTCATTCTTAGGTTCAGTCTTCAATCTTCATATCTCAAATGCAGAGATTTTGCTGATCAAAGTCTCTCTCTTGAAGTCTTTAGAAAACTGCATGGTCTCATCTAGAATGTTGATTTTGCTTTCATAGTCTACTGTCAATGTAGTCATTAACTTGTCCATTATGTCTTCTTCTGAAATTTCTCCTCCATTGTTTATGATTCCAGATACTTCTTCATTTATCCTCTGATTATAAGCTCTAATTTTTTCTTCAAGTAACATTTCAAGACTATTATATTTCTTTTCCCATGTCTTTCTGTGCCCATTCTTTGCTTGGATGTCTCCTTCAAACATATCTTCCAAATACTTCCATATGGTATAAGCTCGGTCAACTTTCCTGATCTCAGAATATTCACTGTCTGATAGGGCACTAATAAGCACTTCTTTGGCAATAGAATTTGCTGTGAATACCTCCTTCTATTTGTTTGTAGCATCATCCTTTGCAAGGTCTTTTAAAGATGGAATATCAACTTCTTGTGTAGCAATCTCAAAGCCAACACATTATAGATGTGTTATTATTTTGTTCTTCCAATCCAGATAGTTCTCTGCATCGAACTTAGGACTCTCTTTTCTAAAGTATGCCATCTGATCTACCTTAAGCTGTTAGGCTTTCTCTCCAAGGCACGTGGCTCTGACACCAATTGTTAGAATACTTCAGGGATAATTGAGAGGGGGGGTGAATCAGTTATCAGCAACTTTATCTTTTTCTTATACTTATTAATCCAGATTCATACAAAGTAAATGCACATTCAGATAACACATTACACAACACACAATTTGATTACGAGGAAACCAAATGGTAAAAACTCCGGTGGGAATTAGCACCCACAAAGAACTATACTGTTTATAGTAATCCCTATTAAAAGATCTTTCAACCCTGTTAGGAGTTGTTCATTACAATGCAGTAGTATAGTGACCTGGTTAAGGGTCTGACCCTATTAGGATTCTTTTACATTAACCATGTTAGGGGTGGTGGACTCACTGTCCAAGTGGTGAAGGCTACAACCTTCTGGATATTTGATACACACTGTATCAACAAGATGAACTGTTGCTTGTGACACTGCTTGTCTGATCAGTTCCTTTTGTGTGCCAATGCTTTAACCTATTGTAAAGCACTACAAAAATCTTATCTATATTCTAAAAGCTTCAACTTCAATATCTATATTATCAACATATGATAAATATAGCTCTGCTGCTTTAACACTCTGCTCTTCTTTTCTTATCGCTGGATTTCGCAACTCTTCTTATCACAAATGACCTTCTATAAGTACATACACCAAGTATGAGATCATGGGACCTGTTAGACAACTCTTCATAACATCCTTGTCATCTCTACTAAGTGCGCAAGCATAATTACAACCGTGCAAGTACAAACTGAATAGACGCGTCGCTTCACTAAGTCGACTTCACCAATTTAGCCATAACTTTGCAATCTTCCTGAAACACGTTTGGAGCCTTTGGTTTAATATCACCAACTCATAACTAATTATGAATATACACACGCATATCCTGAAGATAGGTGCAACTCAAGAATACATCACATATATCGGCCTTAAACTGTTATACTCCCAAAAATAACCGCTAATAACAGAATTACATATCTTTACTGAAACTTCATGTCCTGGGTCTCCGTGTATGAACATAGCATAATAAACATGTCAACAACATGTATCTATCCATGCAAGTCTTCATGTCATCATATGGATAAGTACATACAGAATTATTGTTGTGTATTGTATGTTGTCATCAATGACAAACATACAATCAATCAATTGTTCAGAATCAAATCTCCAACAGTTTCCCCTTTAGAGGACAACCTCAAGCTGGTAAATACCTCGGCCGGTATTAAAATGAGACACTAAAAAAACTTATTGGGGGGATGCCACAAATCTTACTAGAAACTGTAAACTAGTAGCCTACCCAATTTACCTCTGAACGATGACTTATTATAGTGCAAGGAGAGGGAATATTCTCCCACTAAGGTTTCCATCATACGTGTCCCAGGGTATTGTGTTACAAAAGAGATCTTCATAGTACAACAACAATACCTGATAAAAGGAAAAAAAATATGGGCACCCTTTCGAGGGTGACACTGTTGTGTGAGTCAAAGGACTACCAAGCAATGGGCATATAATATTTCATGTGAAGACAATTCCTTAAAGTAGCTACTGTTAAAACTATCTTTGGTGTGTAAAAAGATAGGTGGCTTGAAAGAGCCTCTTGAACATACACAAATGAAATATTAAAGTTATATCAAAATTCCCCAAAGTCACAATTGCTTGTCTCCTGCTAGGTTGCTTTGTCCCTTGAAGGACTATTTTCATATGTGTGTCTCCAATATATGTCAGTTATGCCTAAAATATGAGTCAAGGTATACTTAGTGTAGTCAATGCCTTTGGTGTATATTGAAAATCAGTTCTTACCAATGAGCAAATTGACCTAAAATAGTCTAAAATCAGCCAAAATCCTATTCATCATTGTTAGAGTAATCATTAGTTTGCTTATTAATTAAATCATGTTGATTTAATTAGTTAAGTTATTACTCTTTAGTGCTTAAGCTTTCTCTTAGGTGCATTAATAATTAATTCTTTTATTAATTATTAATGTGCAACCTAGCTTTTTTAGGCTTTAGGGTTTTGTTCACCTTTATAGGTTAAACCTTGTAATTCTTTTTTCATTAACTCGGATTATAATTTTGCTCTCACATTTTGAGTAACTTCTGAGTTCTTATTTTTCCTCTTTATGCTTCTCTCCTGTAACAGGTTATTTGCATACAGGTATTCTTGGTATTCTGTGGATTTGTATCTCTAAAGTCCTACATGGTATCAGAGCCGCCCTGTTGCCACTTGGTCTAGTGTTTTTGAAGCAGTGATTTAAGGTCCAAAACCACAACTTTTGGGGGTTTTCTCTTCAATTTGAAAGAGGCTCTTTTTTTTGGAGCACTTTGAACAAAAATAGACCTCACCATCGTGCTCAGAAGACCTAGGAGATCGTTTTTCATATTAAGTTTGTCATTTTTTGCTACAGTGGCCTCTGTGAATTTTTTATCTCTCCTAAGTAGTATGACACGATTTTCAAGATGAAAAAAAAAAAAAAAAAAGCATTTTCTAAGGCTTTTTGGGCGCAGGTAGAACACGCCGCCACCGCGCCACCCGACAGCCACTGCAACCATAGCGCCACCCGACTACCTCCACAGTGTCGGTGGGGAGCCGCCGCCGCACCATCATCGCCTGGCCCCTGCGCCACCGCCGCCCAAGTGCCGCCCACGAGCTGCCAATGGCCATGACATCAACATTCCGACTACTGATGTCATTTTTGGGCCAAGTTCAAAATTTTCTAGCACTAGAATTTTTTTCCTATGAGTCAGCTTGGGGACATGCATATGACCGTCAATTTTTTTGCCATGGAGGTTTGACGGTCATTTGACCATCAAATTTTTTCCCAGGACTGGTTTTTTCCAGAGAGCTTGTTTTCAAAGGTTCTATTGGTTTTTTGGCCATAACTTGAGCATACGGTATAGTTTTTCAGAAAATGAGATATCACCGAAAAGCTCTTTCCAAGATGGAGACCACCATGCAAGTTTTAGATGTACACTTGGTTGTTTGAGTACCTATTTTCAGTGTCAAAGTTGTGGCTTCTATTTCCCTCCTCACTACACCAAGTTTTGATCTAAATGCAGTAAGGTCAGATTTCTCAATTTTTTTCATTTAGAAGAGTTATCATGGGTTTTTCTACTCACCCTTCAGTTGTTTTTTTGGAACAGGGTAATTATGAGTCATAGGCAAAGGGTATACTTACACATTGTAGGTGGCTTAATTTGTTTCCTTATTTGTATGATCTCATACCTAAACCAACCACTTCAGAGGGAAAATTAGCATGGGATATTATTAGAGATCACATAGTAGGACTTATATATCATGACACTGTGTTGGCTATACCGGACATTGATTTTCCTCACCCACTTTGGACACATCTTTGGGAGATATATGGAGACCCTAATCTCTCTCCATTCCCAGAGAATCCTACTTTAGATTGTCTCATACCCATTGCTCGGAGAGAGAATACACCCTTTGATCATGATACTTTAGAGGGGCTTGAGTATTTAGACACCCTTACATGTTCCAATGGATCAGAGGCTTGTCTCACAGTTCCCACTCTTCAGACTGTGACTTCATCAACATCTCTTGTTGCTCCTGATTCTATGCAGCAGCGAATCATACATCTTCCAGACATAGATACTTTGAACTCTTATCTTGCAGACATCTCCTTCTTGTTTGTTGAGTCTTATATTGTATATTTGGAGGATTATTTTGTGGGCATTCATCTCCTCTACCTTGACAGTCAGGTTATCACTGTTCATTCACCATTATCAGTGCATTCAGCGGTTGCATTTTAGGATTCTCCATGTCAGTTTGGATTTGGCATCATTTGTTTCAGTTCAAATAGAGAGATTATTCAGCATCTGATCATGGCATACATCTTGAGCCAGATTGGTTCATCACTCTTCACATGGTTTCTTCAACATCGTCCTTTGGATTTGTTTCTTCCCAAGGGGAGGAATATCATTTGTCGATTCAAGATCTCCTTTTGGATTCTACATCAGGCATCTACCATTGTGACAGGAGTTTTTTTCATTCTGGGGGGACTTTGGTGTCTCATCCCTCTCTCATGGGGAGCTGGTTGTACTTATGGTCTTGAGAGAGTCTCTTGAGCCATTTCTTTTCTACATTTTTCTATCTCTTTTTGGAGAGGAGTTTTTCCCACTAGATTTTCTTCTTTGTCTCTGATTTACATAGATTTCCTTGTATTGGGTACTTGATCAGGCCTTTTTGTTGGGACCCTTTTTCCTTCTTTCATATCTGTGCTAGGTTAGCTTACCCCCTACACTTAGCTGAAGGGGGGGTTTTAGAGTAATCATTAGTCTTCTTATTAATTAAATAATGTTGATTTAATTAGTTAAGTTATTACTCTTTAGTGCTTAAGCTTTCTCTTAGGTGTATTAATAATTAACTCTTTTATTAATTATTAATGTGCAACCTAGCTTTTTTAGGCTTTAGGGTTTTGTTCACCTTTATAGGTTGAACCTTGTAATTCTTTTTTCATTAACTCGGATTATAATTTTGCTCTCACATTTTGAGTAACTTTTGAGTTCTTCTTTTTCCTCTTTCTGATTCTCTCTTGTAACAGGTTATTTGCATGCAGGTATTCTTGGCATTTTGTGGATTTGTATCTCTAAAATCCTACAATCGTCTCCTAATCATCCATAATATTCCAAATCATCTCCTTAATCCAATCCAAACATCCACCATTTTTACTAATCATCTTTAATCATGCTTCATCTTCATCTAATAATCATCCTTCATCTTCATAATTATCTTCCTTCTTCATCATGTTATTCATCCCAATCACCTCTTCCAAGTCATTCTCTATTTTCTTAATCATTCTAATCATTCCTCTAATCTTAGTCATACCTAACCCATTCATCACCCATCATTTAAGACCCTCATCCTAATTAATTTGTCTAATTAAATCAAGGCCCTAATCATCAATATTATTCTAATCATTTCATCGTTATCCTAATATTCTCAATCATTATAATCATTCCATCCTAAACATCCAAAATCTTCCTAATCTTTATCCAAATCATCCTTCATAATCCACATCAATATCCACTCTTCTTAATCTAATCTAATCATTCATCTTTCATCCAACCTAATCACATCACTATTCTTCTAATCCAATCCACTTGTCAACCTCATATAATTCTATACAATCCTAATCTAATTCATCTTCCTCTTCATCCAAAACCAATAACCCCTTAACTATTCCCTTGACTTCAAACATCCCTATTTGTCTTCTAAAGTTCATCCATTCTTCATTCAAATCTTCATCCACATCACCTTCTAATTCCAATTTTCATAAAATCTTCTACTTTTGGCTTAGGAGCACCATCATAACCCTTTGAATTTAATCCTAGTTATCTTGATTGACCCACATCCAACCATAGTCAAGCTTAACCCACATCAAATCAAACTTCATCTTTCACACCTTCATAAAGATTTTCATCTCAAATATTAGGTTGAAAGATTTATCAAAGTGTTGCATAGAGCCTCATCATTAGAAAAAATCTATTTGAATCATATTTCTTTGAGAACATTATTCTTTCTCAAGTAGTTAATTCTCTTATTCATATCCTATTTTTCTTCATATCACCAGTCTATATCCAAGTAGAATAAGACATCATCATCCAAATCAATCCTTTATTTTCACCGTTATAGGGTCTTGTTTCACCTAGTTTTTTCTCAAACCTTTAAATCCAAACCCAATCAAATAAAATCCAACCTTGAATCCCTACCCTTATATCTAATCAAATAAAAATCCTTGAGTTCATGCCCTCTTAAATCAAAACAAAGGCCAAAATTGCTCCTAGTCCTAAGTTCATATTTCATCCATCCTCAAATCTTTCACTTCATACACTCTTAATCTAAATCTTCATCCACATCATATTCTAATCCAATTCCAAAACCCCTTATTCAAACATCATGAATATGGATTGGTTTCACAAAATGGTTGAGGACTTTAAAGTGCTAAACCTTAATCCTCAAACCATACCTCCAATCCAACCCACCTACCAAATCAATTCTCAACACATCATATCCAATCCTCATCCATCTCCCATTTCTTATCCTTCCTCTACCTTTGACAAGGGAAATTAATCTCATTATCCTTCACCAACAGATGATTCCCTCCATAACCACCTTTCCCAAGAGATACAAGAACTCCAAAATACTATCCTTAGTTTGCAAAATCGGGGTCAAAAGAAATTTTTTGCCTTTGAAGACATATGTCCTTCCGTGTTTGTCCAAACTCATAATTCTCATCTCCCATCCCCCACATTTTGAGTTTCATGTCCAAAATCATAATCCTTATCCTCCACATAATCCTAATACTCCAAAAACCACATCACCCCCATCCCACAATAACCTTTCCATTGATTGGATCCAAGGGCTAGAAGAGAAGTATAAATCCCCACATCAAGTTGTTCAATCCCCTCAAGTCATGAACGCACCACCATCCCATCCAAATCAAGGCATAGATAAATCTCCTAAACCTCATGAGTCAGAAATCCCTCCATTCATTCAAGTTGAAGGTTTCTCTTCCTCCATCACATTACCCTCACAAGTCCACACATGTTAAGACCTTATTCCAAAGCATGCTAATATGGATTCCTCTTCTCCTCTAGATCTAAACATTCCTTTGTCTTATGACACCTCTCTGTCTTATGGCACCTTTACATATGAATATCTCAACCTTCCATATCAATATCCACTTATTCTCCTTAACCCATCTCATGATCTCATTCCTAATCAATACCAAGACATCCCTTTCATTCCATCCATTAATGATCCCCTTCCATGTCAAGAGTTAACCTCGACTTATCTCCCACTTCATGAAGATATTCCTTCTATCCAATCCACTAATCCTCCTTCATGTCAAGATAAAAAATCTCCATCCCTTCCTCATCCACATCCATTTTGGGTCCTTATGTCCCAAAAACCAAATCCTTCGTCCCTTCCATCTATTTTGGGTCCTTACATACATCCATCCACCATATCCAAGTCTAACCATTCCATCACCCCAAATCCCTAATAAAGATCAACAAAGGCACACATCCTTGTATTCCTTCCAACATTCACCCTCCATTATTCCATCCATAAACTCTCCAAACTATCCATCCACATGCACACATATCCTTGATATTGGAAGAAATTTAGATTCCAAAGCTACAATGCATAAAAGCCAAAATCCACAAAAAATCAAGGTTCAACATGTCCCATCTAAAAGATATGTTCAAGAAAAGAAAAATATGATCCAAAAGAAATAAAATTCAAAAGATCACAAAGGCCCCAAAGAAAATTTCAAAAATCATGTGGATTCCCAAGATATTTTGGAATTGGCTTCTATTGGAGTTGTTGGCATTCATATTTTGTCATTGATGTCAACCTATATTTAGTTGAAGTCTTTGTCAGACTAGTTGTCTCAGGCACAGGAAAGACTGACATTCATGTACGGACATTATATGAACTTTTAGAGGATGCGAGCACATATATGTAATAGGGGACAAGTTGGGATCCTATATCTAAGTTTGCTTGAGTTTATGTTTCTGTTTGTTTGAATTACAACGGTTTTGGTGAAGACTATTTGGAGAATAGTGATAGAGAATTGTGACAGTGTTAGTCTCTGATTTTTGTGGATAACTTGGGTGCAAGCATGTTTCATGTTATGTGATCTTGGGGAATGTTAGGAGACATGTTGAGGAATGTTTTTTATGATTCTTGGGTCACAAGACTCTTGGTGACATCAGCTATGGCGTGTGTTCTAGAGAAGACCTATTTGGGGATGACTTCAGAGATGTAGCATGTATTATGAATAGCGAGAGAGGATTTGTGAATCTTGGATTATATTTGATGATTTGTAATTGATGTTTACTTGTTCAAGGTACCATGTGTATCTTAGTGTTTCCCCACTTTTGGTTTGCATACCTTTCAGACACAGTGGATGTTTAATGTGTAGTAGTGATCTTGAAATCTTTGTGTAAGTCCTGAGTCTAAGTCTAGCTATCCTCTTAGGCTAGGAGGCCTTTATCGGATTTCCCTAAATTGCCTTCTCTTTTGTGAGCCAAAGGGAATTTGTATCTCAAATTGTGTTTCATTGGGTAGGTTAAGTTCCCAAATCTGGTAAAGGTCATGTTTCGAAGGATTCTAACATTGGTTCTATATGCAGTTGAAGTATTTTTCCTTAACATACCCTTTTGTAGCTTTGGTGGAAAATTGGTTATGAGCTTCTCCTTGGTGGAAAATCACCTGCAAAGTGTGTTTTCCGCAACAAACAGAATTTAAAGTACCAGAGGTCAATGGAAGTTGAAAATGAGAAATTTGGGAATAAGAAAGCTTTGGGCATTCAAATCAAATCTATTTTAAGAAAAAGGAATGGTTGAATGAGAAAGAATTCAAGATGCAAGCTTAATGGCAGAAAAGCGGGAAATGGCTTCTCCGCTACTCCAACAGGCAGGTTTTGACCTGTAGAGTATGTTCTCTGCCAAATCATTTTATGGAAGAACTTTAAAGAAGAATCAACCTCATGAGTGATCCAAGGTATAAACAAATCTGGTGACATCAAGACATACCATTTTAGCATCTAAATGAGCTAAAAATTCTTCTTCAGTAGATTTTTGAAGAGAGAACACTCTAAAGGCATTTCTCCACCGAAAGGGAAGCGGAAAATTAATTTTATGCTACCTCTAGAAAGTTACCGTTATGGTTACTAAAGTGAAAAGATGTTTCTTAACAGCCCATGGGGGGTAAAAGTAATTAATTCAAATAAAGTCATTTTACTCCATAACAGACTCTTTCATTAATTTCTTAGTATTTTCATTCGTGTGGCGTGGGAATTCGGTCGTTAAATAGTAAGAATTCAAAAGTTATAAAATCAGCACAGTATTCCAAATAGGAGCTACCATTTGTTTGAC
Source organism: Thuja plicata (assembly GCA_018584345.1). Lineage (NCBI taxonomy): Eukaryota > Viridiplantae > Streptophyta > Pinopsida > Cupressales > Cupressaceae > Thuja > Thuja plicata. Next base: position 1,406,523 of record MU227665.1, read on the forward strand.
AAATTGTCCGAATTTGAAATTCTTAGCAATAGTTGTTCATTGCTCTTGCACTTATGAGAGATATACTTCATTCTCAAGTCATAATTAGTTGAAGTATGGCCACTAGATTTATGGGATTCAATGATATGAATGAAATCACATCTGATTGGCATAAGATTATAGACACCTCCTTGAAGTTATTTGATATGCAGAACTTTCAGAGAAGACTGAAGGCAGACCAGATACACCCTGTCACTAAGAAGTTAAAGGAGAGTGGGTTGGTGGAAGCTGTCAGTTTTCTTGTTGCCATTCAAGCTCTTGAGCTTGTTTGAGAGTGCATAGCCTGATATAATCTAGATACCAATAAAATCCTCCTGCCCAACGACATGGTGCTTCTATCCATTGATCGAGATTCTGTCCAGAACTCCCTACGCATTCCAGAGCACCCTGAATATTCATAAATGACATATAGTTAGGAAGTTACCAAATATGGAGCAAAGAAGGCAGTGTGGAAGAAAGAAATAATGAAGTCATGGTTTCAAGAGCTAAGGAGCGCCAAAGGCAAGTTTCCCAAAACATTATATGACACGAATCTAAAGCCATATATTGTAGACATCTTGGTGCTACTCCATAGGATCTGAGGTGAGAGTGACACACTGAACTTTGTTGAGCACCATTTCTGTTAGAGTAATCTTTAGTAATTACTCTTTTGTGCTTAAGTTTCACTTAGGCAGTTTCTATTTCTGATAGTTTCCCTTTTAGGGTTTCGGTATCCTTTATAAGGATTCACCGCTTTGTAATTCATAAGGAGATCATTTTGTAATTCATTATTGTGTTAATAGAAGATTATTTCTATCACAATGGATTTGCAGTCTCTGGCCTATTGGCCGCCATAGATCCTTCTATCTTCTTTCTTTTTCTTCTGTTTATGTAATAGCTATGCATGCAGGTGTTCTTGGGTAGATTGATGTTCATCAATTTTAACATGGTATCAGAGCCATCTTGCTACCGGCTGTTCGTATTCTGTTGAAGCATACAGGCACTGAGGATTTCAGAGATTTTTTTCAGCATTCTTTATAGGTTCTGGGCGGTATTTGTTTTTTGCGGCACTTTGGACCAAAATTGACCTCACGGTTGCATCCAGAAGGCCCAAAAACCCCAGAATCCATATAAAGTTTGTCCATTTTGGACACTGGGGCCTCTGGGAAAATTTTCTTGCCCTCCCAAGGGCCGTACGGATGAGAAAATTCAAAAAAAAAAATTAAAAATAATATTTTTAAATGATTTTTTGTTTTTTTTAAAAACGCGCAGTGTTTTACAAAACGCGCGGCTCGCGCACCACCGCCACCAGCGGTCACCGCTCTGCAGCCACCAGCAAACCCCGGCCCGCTCCCCGCGCCACCGCAGCTTTCCGCGGCCCGCGCCGCTCCTTTCACCGCGGCCCCCTGCCGCCCGCCGCCCTCCGCGGCCCCCGCCGCCCTGCTGCCCGCCTCCCGCCGCCTCTGCGGCCCGCCGCTCTAGCCCACCGCCCGGCCCCGCACTGCACCGCCCGGGTTACTGCCTCCGTGCCACCCGGCCTCAGCTCAGCCGGTGGCGGCGCCTTTTGCCAGCCCCCGGGGGGCTTATATTAATAGCGCGCGGTCATATGAGGACCAGGAGCCATGTTTTAGCCCCCGGCGCGTGCCATGCGCCCGGGGGCTCAATTTTTTTAGCCCCTGGGGCTCTTTTCTTTTTTTTTGGGGGTACCTGGGGCTTTTTCGCTCTACAGGGAGCATACGGGGGTCTTTTTCTGACTTCCATATACCGTCAGAAAGCTCTTTCCAAGAACTTTTCGATGGTGGAGGTTAGGGTTTTTGGTTCCACCATTTCAATACCATTTTTTTCTGTTGAAGTCCGATATCTTTCTTTACCTTCTGGGAGTCATATCTAGCTCATCCGGAATCCATTTTTGGCAAACGAGATATCGTCGGAAAGCTGGTTCAGTGTGCTATTCAGTGGTAAAGGTTATTTTTCTAGATTCTACTCTAGGTTTTCACTCCTCCGCGTTTGGCAGTTTATGCCCTCTGGTAGTGTGCTTGGTTCTACAAGTCTTGGGATCTCTTCTTCTGAGGTCATAGCTCACTCTTCTTTCTGACTTATGAGCTTGCATGCTCCTTCTATTGCATTATTATTCTGTAAACGCACTGAGATAAAGTGCCTCTTCTACATTTCTGGGATCTTATTCACCTGGTTCAGTTTTAGTACTCGCACTTTGTTATAAAGTTCCATGGGGGATTATGATGCATTTGCCACTTTAGGCGCATCCACTTTTGTCAAGTGAGCATACCTTCCATGACATTAGCCCATGTAGTGTGTCTGTGACACCGCCCTTTATCCTGTGTGTGTGCTTCTATTGCACTATTGGTGTTCTTGGTTCTTCTTCTGCAGTTGTTTCTGGCATTGCATTTCAGTGTTCCTGTCACCTCTCCCGGTTCAACATTATGGGGGGGTCCACCTGTTGGTTCTATTACTTCCTAGTTCGATTGATCAGCTCTTCAGACACTTGTCTTCTCTACTTGGTCATGCACTTTAGTGGGGGTTCCAACAGTATCTTCTGATAGAGTTTTCAGACATGCTTCAGAGATGCTTCTTGCTCTTTTCTTGTTCCTTTCTCTGGGACACATTTTCCCTAGATGGAAGGCTCTGTTTCCTTCATCTAGTTTGCTTTATGTTTTGGGTACCTGATCAGGCCTTGTTGCCGGGACCCATCTTTCCTGCTTTCTACAGTAGTTTAGCTGTTTTTCTTCTCCCTAAGTTACACTTAAGGGGGGGTGTTAGAGTAATCTTTAGTAATTACTCTTTTGTGCTTAAGTTTCACTTAGGCATTTTCTATTTCTGATAGTTTCCCTTTTAGGGTTTCGGTATCCTTTATAAGGATTCACCGCTTTGTAATTCATAAGGAGATCATTTTTTAATTCATTATTGTGTTAATAGAAGATTATTTCTGTCACAATGGATTTGCAGTCTCTGGCCTATTGGCCGCCATAGATCCTTCTATCTTTTGTCTTTTGCTTCTGTTTATGTATTAGCTATGCATGCAGGTGTTCTTGGGTAGATTGATGTTCATCAATTTTAACAATTTCTTCTTAGTCTAGGTGATCTGTTCTCAACACCATTTCATCGATTGGGCTCTTATGGTAAGGAAAAATCTCTCCAGTAACCTAAGTAGAGCTAAGCTTCAGAATGATTTCTACATGTCTACAAGCCTTATATATATTGGCCACAATTCAAATTTTTCCAGGGCTTCCTAGATTAGAAGAGTTCACAGATGATGTTAAAAGCTATGAATTTTTCCCATGTCTACAATTACATAGCAGTTATGTTGAATATCTCAGAGTTAATGATACATTCACAATGAGAGTGTGTAGGGAGCTACAAGGTTTCCCAGAAAGGATATTTTCTCCTAAATCCATGGCTTTTATCAGCCAGTTTGGGTTCTTTTTCATTCAATTTTTAGATTTCTCATATATTCGTCTTGCAGGATTTCATGACTTCCCTTTGAAGTTACCAGATATCCTGATGATATGATCATGCTAGTTGAGGTAATGAGGCAAAAACTCTAAGTGAACATGATCTATGCTGATGCTAAGAAGAAGGGCTATGACTTCTCGATGACCATTGGAGTTTACAGTTGCGCATCCTGGTCTGAGGCAAAGAATATTCTGAAGACATTCTCAAAGAGGTTCCAGTTGGAGACATATGATGTCTTGAGGCCACAGCATGATCCCATAAATTATGCCCGAGATTCCTTGCAAATGAGTTGTACAATTCATCATGTTGATGATATTGAATACTACTAGGCTAATTGCAAAGATGACTTAGAGAGTAGAGAGAGATTCAATTCCAGGTTAACCATTGAACAAATCAAAAGGTTCAAAGTTAACATTGTAGTGGAGGGGTTGGAAGATGATGGTACACATATGTATAATAATACATATTTGGAAGAAATAAAGCCACTCCCTATAAGCTCCGAGCCCATGCTAGGGCAAGAAATTAATGACTTGGAAACCTTAATGGGTGGGATTTACAAAAGAACAGAGCAATGGGTCGAATGGAATGCAGGTAGAAGGAAGAGGTCAGAAAGGAAGCCTCCTTCTCAGCGAACCCTAGCAAAAGATACTTTGAGCACTATAGCAATTTCTTCAGCAATGATCCCAACTATGGCCAAAGGTTCATCTCAGCCAGCCGGTGGAGGTGATGAGCCTCATGAGAAAGAGATCCAACCAAAGAAGACTTGTGGAGAGGGCCCACTTCCAGACATTAGGTCGAAAGAAGAAATAGTTTCTATAGACCTGGCCAAGCCTACAGAAGAGCCCACTAAAGGTGTAGGACTTGAGAAATCAGCTAAAGCTAGTGCTATAGATACACAAGTCAGCACTTCAACCAAAGATACTCCAAGATGAGGGTACCCTGTTGTAGTAGAGGTGGGTGAGGATACCTCCAATACCTCAGCCATAGAATCGAATGAGAGGGTTGAGAAGAAACAAGAAGCTTCTCAAGTCATTAGATTAGTTTCCTCCTCTCCTACATCAGTGAATCCATTTTATTCCAGGCCTAAAGCTACTCCTTCAGTCATCAGGAAGCTCTTCATAGAAGAGTTGGTTTCTGCTTCCAAAGTTACCAATGTTGAATCCTAGATAGAACATACTCTAGAGCCTAAAAGAAAAATAGAAGAGGAAGGGACTTCCAGCAAAGATACTCTCTCATGGGCCTTGCAACCCAGCACCATAGTGGGTAAAGAAAAGAAAGTAAAGACAATGTCTACACTGGGTTGAGATCCTAAAAGAGGGCATTTCACTATGGAGGTGGCCAAGCCTACAAAGGAAGGCAGAATCGAAGATATAACTACCTCCAATTTTTAGTTGTAGTCATTTGACATGGGGCTTTCTCGACATGACACCAAGGTAGACTGGTGGAAGTCCACCAATGTGGTAATAGAAGAAGAGCTTGAGGAGCTCAAAAATGCTAAAGTTCAACTTAAAGCAGAAGTAGCTGAGCTAACTAATTTCATCAGACAACTCATCACTCCTATAGCAAGTATTCCTGGTGCCCAGATCACTTTTGATCCTAGTACTGTGGAGAACCAAGCCATCTTAGCCAAGTTACAAGAGGACAGACACTTCAGGAAGATCAGCAAGAGGTGGATTGAGAGGCTTGAATCTGAGGGAATGGTAGTTGTCAAGCAACTGGGTAACGCTCTCCTAAGGCTGGAAACAGAAAGGAATAATATTGAAAAGAATTTGTAGACTCTCGCATCAGAGAGAGTGAGATGTCAAGAATACATATTAATGTTGCACGTGGTGGTTAAAATGAAGACCAAGGAGGAATTAAAGGCCAAGATCTTACAAAAAGGAGATGAGCCTTTGATTGAATGGCTCCAAAGCCTAGAATTTAAAATCAAGATGATCATCCAAGTTGAAACAGGGTTGCAACAGACAGATGTCAAGATCAAGGAAGAGCAGAACAAAGATTTTAAACTCCTTCAAGGTCTGCACGCAGAATCACAGACAAGCAATCAGGGTAAAGAAATGATCGGATTCGCTAGCATTCATTTTCTGATTATGTGCATAAGCTGGAAGAACAGTCTTCCACCCATTTGGACAAAATGCCAGAACTCCAACAATTGAGTGGATGCATCTTTAAAGCCATGGAAGAGTTTAAAGGATCAGACAGATGCAATCAAGAGCCTGACCAAAGAACATTCCAGATGGCTCATCAGATATACCAAAGTCCATATCAATAGGCATGAAGAGCTCATCCCAATAATTAAAGTTGTTACCACCTATAGGGCTAAATTAGACAACGGGAAGTAACTGAAGCTTAGATAGATTCCCTCTTGTGCTAAATTTTGATAGTATTGTAATGGGTAAAATTTTGTTTATCATTTCTAGTTAGAAAAGTTGAACCATTTCGGGTATCCCTTTTTGTAACAATCCAACTCTGGAACTCTATATGTATTATTTTTAAAATTAATACAAAGGTCGGCTAAATTTTGGTGTGAAAGATAGAAATTTGCTGAGTCAAATTTGTATGTCTGAATGCCATTTCTTTAACTGCTCCACTGCATTATATTTATCTATCTATTAAATTTGAATGTTTCTTTGTAATTAGATTTACAGTTTGTGGTTGAACCAGAATTCTGTATTATGATTTGATACAGTTAATTAGGGGGGAATATGGTGTTATTCTGAGTCTGGGAGATGTCCTAGTGAAATAGATTGATTCATTTTCATTTCATCATTAAATCTTTGAAGTCTTGCATTTGCATTTTCATTATCGGTTATTGCATTACCAATTTTAAGGATTCATATGATTGATGAAGTCTTGAAATTGGCTAAAGTTAGAATTAAATTTATCCTGCCTGAGCTATTTCCTATCTAGGTTTAGCTTGGTGTACCTCTTCTATTCTCGGGTCAAGAACATACCCCTGTTAGAATAGGAAGGATCAATATTCATTTAAGATCATTTACTTAAGGGAGTTGTACCTTTAAATTCAGAGGGAAATTAGTTGTTCAATTACAATTTCCCAACTGTTGTATTCAATTATTCTTAAATATTTGGGTATTTTAGAGTTAAAGCAAAAAAGGACAATCTATTTACCAACAGATTTTTGGCGACTCTACTGGGGAGACGAACAGTCGTTATACCAGAAATATACCATGAGGAAAGATGGTGCTTCCCCATGAAAACGTAATTCATGTGCTCCAACCGAACCTTGGATTCCAAGATGATCAAGAGGATCTCATTTCCTCACTGAATACTTATGTCTGGAAATACAGGAGAAACACTGAACACTAAAGAAAAGATAGTCAAGTGCTAGAGCGTGAAGAATATAGAATAGAAGCACTTGAAGAATCCATCCAAAGGAGAAATCTGAGAAGGGCATGACACCAAGAAGAGTGTGAAGCCAGACTATAAGACTAGTTAGAACCCTGGAGCCCAAGAGGTTTCTTAGGAGTGCAAAGAAAGAAGGTGGTATAGACCCAGTTTTTGAGAGACTTGCAAACCTTGATTTTTCTCTACTTGAAGTACCCCATCTAAAGAACAGAAATACGAAGAGAAAAAGTAGACCTCCTTCACCTCCCAAACAATCAACTCTTTTTTCTACCACTTGTCAAGTGTTAACTTTTCACAGAGTAGTTGCTCCTCCTATTGTCAATCTAACACCCTATCTACCGCTGGTAGTTATGGCACTTCCTTGGGCCGCTACAGTTGGACCATTGCAATTAGCAGCATATAATCCCCTTCCCTCAGGTTCAAGAAAAAATTTCCCCAAATTCTCTGGAGATGGGAAAGTATCTACAGATGAAGACATTGTTGCATTCTTTGCTTCAGCTAATATCTTAGCAGTGCGAGAAGAAGATGTGGCTGTCAGATTATTCGTTGAAACCCTTATTGAAGGTGTTGTTGATTGCTTTCACCACTTACCCAATTCCTCTATCTCAGATTGGGCCTCCATGAGAGCTTCCTTTGAGAGAAGATTTAAAACTGCTGAAGATGAACATGCACTATTGACACAATTGACCTCCATCAAGAAAGAGCCTTCTATTAGTATGAGAGATTTTGTGGCTAAATTCAACAAGCTTCTAAATCATATCCCAATAGCCGACAGGCCTACTACCAGGAATTTGAAAAAAAATTTCATAAGTGCTATGCCTCCCAACATCGGTTATGATCTAAGGAGAACAAATCCAACCACTTTGGACCTTGCCCAAAGGACTGAAGTGGAGTTAGAAGACCACATGATCTCGACAAGAAAATGGAAAAGAGAGATACAATCTAGAGCTAGTACTAGTAACACCACATTATCAGATGAGATGATTCAAAAATTATCCAATGAATTCATCGCCTTCAAGAGGTAGCTTCCTAGATTTAATAATCCCTATCAACGAAACTTTCAAGAGCATCTTGGAAGAAACAATGAAGGGAGGAATGTCGATGGAAAGACATTACAGTTGACTGCTCCACCATAGAGGTTAGCTATAGAAGCTCCTCCTAAAAGGGGAAACATGTGTCCCTTCCATTTAACTATAGATCATGACAGAGAAAGCTGTCCTGATGTAGCACATGCTTGGAAAATGCATTAGACTGACGAATGGAATGTTGGAGTGTCTGGAGCTAAACCAAATTCATATTCACATGGCGACTCTAAAAACTTATATTTAGAGTATGAATCAGATTTAGAAAAAGGAGAAACATGTTATGCTACCATAGACAAGACCTCCTATACAGTCTTAACCCAGAGTCAGAAAGATAAAGGCCCCACTTCCACATCTCCACCAAAGAATAATGAGGCATCTACTTCCAATTCTAAGGAGGCCAATCAAGGAGTAAGGATTCTACAACCAGGTAAGAAGAAAAGCTCTTTTGACATTATTCAATTTTGTAGAGATTCCAGAATTCAGATTCCCCCCATAGACTATCTTAAGTCTAATCCTGTAGAACTGCAAAAACTAGTAGATTACTGTAAAGAGGGGAATCAGAATGTAAATCAAAATGCCATGAATAACATATAAAATGAGTCTATATTTTCAGACCCAATTGATCAAGGTGAGCCATCTGTGATGGCTACTATGCCAGGCCAAAAGCCTAACCCATTCTATGTTTCATTGTATATTAATGGTTGCAAGCTAAGCAATTGCATAATATACTCTGGAGCCTCAGACAATGTAATGCCATCGACTGTAGCTAAAGCCTTGGGGCTTACCCTCACTAAAGCCCATGGTAGGTGTTACTCTATGGATTCCAAACAAGTACCCCTAGTCGGGAAAATCAAAGATGCCCAAGTGGCTCTAGCAGCACATCCTGAGAAGAAAATGTTGTTAACAATACTTGTTGTTGATATACCTGCTAGTTACGGTTTGTTGCTAAGCAAGAATTTTTGTAGAGACCTGGGAGGGGAAATAAAGATAGATTGGTCTCAGGCTCTAATCCCAGTGGGTAAAAAAAAGATAAAATTGGTCTTGGAAGAAAAAGCTAAATTTACAGTCCTAAAATTAGATGACCCTAAAGCCCAAATTCTGTATCAGGAATTAGAATTTGGAAATTATAAGTTGTTTACAGATGATCATGACAAGGAAATTGAACTCAGGGAAGAAGAAGATTAGTTTTTTGCTGAGGAAACAACATCAAAAATTTGGACCCTCAAATTTGAAGGTAGTTGTGCATCATCAGGATCTGGAGCAGGCGTGGTCTTAATATCACCAAATGGAGTATGTGAGCCCATGGATTATAAGTTGGAGTTTGGGAACACAAATAATACTGCCGAGTATGAAGCCTTGCTACTAGGAATTACTGTCACAAAGGAGAAGGGTGTGAAAATCTTGATAGCCTGAGGTGACACGGAGTTAATCATGCGCCAAGTCAAGAATCAATACTCTGTAAAAAATCACACATTAAAAAATTACAGGAATAGAGTATGGGATGAAATAGAAGCATTAGATATGTTCTTTATTGAATCTGTACCAAGAGAATTGAATTCCAAGGTGGACTCTTTAGCAATGTCAGCCTCATTACTCCTCCCTCACCCAGAGTTCAAAGATACGAAGTACCAAGTAGAGGTTGTGTATCGACCATCTGTGCCTGATAATGTAGAAGATTGGCAAGTGTTTGAAGATGACAAGAGCCTCCTCCTCTTTTTGAAGAGCGGTGGAAACTTCCATAAAAATGCTCCTGGTGATCATAAGGAAAACTGTCATGACAAACAGAAGAAGGACAAGTCAGAGGTCATCCAGTTACAAGTAAATATCATCCCTCCCCACTTGGTTACACTTGAAAAACTCTTCACCGGACATGATAATTTTTTTAAGAAGAAGAGAATTGAAAGAGGTCCTACCACTGGTGAGTATGAAGGAATTAATATCAAAAATGAAAAGGACCCCAAGATGATCAATATTGGGAAATGCTACACTGAAGAAGAAAGGAAAGAGGCTAGGAAACTCTTCTTGGAATATCAAGATGTTTTCGCCTGGAGTTATGAAGATCTGAAAAGCTTTATGAATGGTAAATTCAAACACTAGATGCCCTTAAAACTTGAGACTGCCCCATTCAGGCAGAAATAAAGGAATTACAATCCCAAAGTTGTTGATGCAATATTTAGGGAGGTGGATAAACTTAAAGAAAGGATTATCTACCCTATCCATCACTCTACCTAGGTGGCGAATATAGTACCTGTATAGTCAGAAAATGGAAGCACTTCCATTGTAGGCTAGTTTAGACTTTCGAGTAAGTGGTTTGGGGTCATGTCAAGCACCTTGAATGGGTTCCTGATTTACACCTGGCTTTACCCCTATTTTGCTCCAATTCTCCACCTCTCTCTAGCAAGTTTTTTGCATTCTGGACTGCAGATTTGAGATCTTTGACCTCAGGGTCAAGGTCGACCTTTTAGGTCTATGTTGACCTTGACCCTGTCCTAGGTCAAGGTCAACCTTTTAGGTCTATTTCAATGTTGACCCTGTCCTAGGTCAAGGTTGACCTCACCCCTGACCTAGGTCAAGGTCAACCTCGACCTTGACCCAGGGTCCAGATTTTAGGGTCTCACAGTTTTCAAATGTCGGTCTTTGAAAAAGTTAAATCCCACTTCTGGGTCGGCTGTTTCAGGTTCCGAAGTGATGATTCCTAAATTATATTTAATATAGGTCCTCTCATAAGGTTAAATTATTTAATGGGAATTTAATTCTCCTATGTCATCCTCCCTAGAAGATTGTGCCATAATTTCATTTAAAAGGAGGCTTTTCTCTCTCATTTTCTCTAAGAATTATTCTAAGCACTAAGACTCTCTAACCACAAAAAATCAAGAAAGAAACTCTTCTAATTCCTTTATCCAAGCCTAAGTGAGAAGCATTATCAAGTTCAAGCAAGCTAAGGAGAAATATTTGAAGCAATCGTCTATCCATCATCAAGAATTCAAGCATTCATCAAAGAGATCCATGGGAGGCCATTGAAGGATTCAAGCTACATAATGCCCTTTTTGGTGATCTCTCCATCCACCTTCTTCCAAGCCTCTTCATACTCAAGAACCCATTCAAGATTTGGAATTGAATATCTACAAGAAATTGATTGAATACATCCTACATTCTAAATTCTAGATCCATTGGCGCATACATACTTGTGGATTCAAGGATTTGAATCCTCCACAAGGACTTTTACACAAGCAAGGTGAATTTATGCATTTACTTTGTTTACTTATGCAATTTCAATTATATATTTGAGGTTAATTACAAAATTGGGGTTTGACCAAGGAAAACCCCTCCCCCCAAAAAAAACAAATCTCTTTTTCTTGCAAGTACAAGTTTAGGACTGTGAATTTGAACTCAAATTTGGATACCCTTTTCAGTGAACTATAGATATCCGCAAATAGACTTTCTGTCGGACCTGTGCAGGTTAGGGTCAAGATTATTGGGTCAGGGGTGACATTTGTGGGTCAAGGTTGACCTTTTTCATAAGACAGTGTCAGATCGGAAAAATATTTTAGGATTTTGTTCGTCTTTGCGTTTCTGTTCCAGATCATACTTCAGATTTTCCAGAAACTGAGTATAGACCTCAGAAAATAGCATTCTTCAGATCTGCAATTCTTTAAGGTTGGTACTTCCTCTCATCCTTTTTAATTACTATTATATATCATATCTCCTTAATCATAAAATAGAATTTGAGATCTTCTTCCTTACTCTCATTTCCAAATGGCTGATTTATTTGTGTATTGATCCTTCTTTTGGGTTAATTAACTTGGATCTTTCATTTGTGCATTTGGGGATAAAAGAGGAACATCTTATTTTCCTTCCCCCTATATTCTTAATCACATTACAGCACACATACATAAATTACAATTAAATTTAAAGGTTAAGGAAATACAACATATTTCATTCACCTAATAATCATCTAATCAATAATCAATTTTTCCCCCTTTACATTACCTGTGAGGAAGAAGAACAGATAAATGAGGATCTGTGTAGACTTCAAAAATCTCAATCAGTCCTCTTTGAAAGACAACTATGCTCTTCCCAACATGGATCATCTATTGCAAACTATAGCTGGAGCTGAGATGATGTCTATGTTAGACGACTTCTCGGGGTACAACCAAATAGAAGTGGAGAAAATAGACCAGCATAAAATAGCTTTCACAACTCCATGGGGCACTTTCGCATATCACAGGATGTCATTCGGGTTGATCAATGTCGGGGAAACCTTTTAGAGAGGTATGGATATTTCTTTCAGTGATATGAAGAACAAAATAATTGGTATGTATCTGGATTACCTTACTATATTTTCTATAAAAAGGGTAGATCATATAAATGATTTAAGGAGAGTATTGCAAAGGTGTAGAGAGGATGAGATTTCACTGAATCCCAAAAAGTTAGTTTTCTGTGTGACTGAAGGGAAATTGTTGGGCCACATTGTCTCCCATGAAGGCATAAGAATTGATCAAGAAAGAGTGAGAGAAATCCAGCAATTAAGCTTACCTGTGAGAAAAACCAGAGTGAAATCATTTTTCGGTCAGGTAAACTTTCTTAGGAGGTTCATACTAGATTTTTCTAAGGTTACCAAATGCATAGTGGACATGATGAAAGGAAATGTAAGTTTCAAGTGGAACGACTCTGGTAAAAAAGCTTTCAAAGGCATCAAGAATGCCATAGCCAATGCCTCGGTGTTATGTCATCTAGATTACGAGAAGGATTTCATAATTTATTGTTATTCTTTTGAACACACTCTATCAGCCATCCTCAGGCAGGAGAATGGGGAGGGAGTTCAAGCTCCCATCACTTTTATGAGCACACCTCTAAAAAATCATGAGCTGAGATACTCTTAGATTGAAAAACATGATTTCGCAGTAGTAAAAGCTTTAAATAATTTCAGATTCTACATTTTACACTCTCACTCCCTTGTATATGTGCTTGACATTGCCATAAAAAGCATATTGACTCAGGATGTGGGATGTAATAACAGAGGAGCATGGGTGGCTAAGACTCAGGAATATGACATAGAAATCAAGCCCACTAAGTTGGTGAGAGGAAATGCACTACTCAGGAATATGACATAGAAATCAAGCCCACTAAGCTGGTGAGAGGAAATGCACTATGTAAAGCAATGGTGGAAAACCAAGTGGACGAAGACCCTGAAAACACACAATTGGTCCTACCAATAAGTATGCAAGATCCCTGGTTTGAAAATATTGTCTATTTATTGACATACGGTTAATGTCCTGAAGGATTGACTTCGAAGAAAAGAAGAGATCTAAAATTGAAAGCTTCTAAATATATAATTTGGGAAGATAGATTGTATAAGAGATCTATAGATAGAACTTTCCTCTGGTGCGTTGACAAACAACACCAAGAGAAGTTGTTAAGGGTGTTTCACAATGAAGCTTGTGGTGGAAATTTCTCCTCATCAATTACTGCATTCAAGATATTGAGACAGTGCTATTAATGGTCAGGAATGTTTAGAGATGCATATCATTGGGTAGCGAGATGTGAGAAATGTAGAATGTTTACTGGAAAACCACAGTTAGCAGCACTACCCCTTAGACCAGTGATAATTGAAGGTCCTTTTCAATAGTGGGGTCTTGATTTTATTGGTCCCATAAATCCCACATCTAGCCCAGGCCATACCTACATAATCACTGCGACTGACTACTTCATGAAATGGGTGGAGGCAAAAGCAACCAAGAAAACTACTTTAGAGGTAGTATGTGAATTTATCAAAGATAACATCCTGGTAAGGTTTGGTATGCCTATTAAGTTAGTTATGGATAATGCCGCATAATTTTCTTCTCAGTAAATCACCAAATTTTGTTTTGAGTATGGCATTATGATCAGTCACTCATTTGACTATTTCCCTCAAGGAAATGGTCAAGCTAAGTCTAGTAATAAAAATTTGGTGAGCATCATGAAAAATCTTGTAGCAGACAACCAAAGAACTTGGCACAAGAAAATATATGAATCCCTCTAGGTAGATAGAGTGACTCCTAAAAGAGCCATTGGTGTATCCTCTTTTGAACTTGTCTACGGGATCAAAGCCAGTCTTCCATTGCCACTAGAACTAGCGACTTGCAAACTGATAACAACAGCAGAAGATGGTATATATGAAGATGGTTTAGAAAAGAGGATTTTGTACCTAAACAAACTTGAAGAAGAAAGAGATAAAATGGTAGATCATATCACATAGCATCAAATGCATGTGAAGAACTTGTTTGATAAAAAGAGCAGACACCAAAAATTTATGGAGGGAGATATGGTGTTGTTATGGGACATGCACAGGGCACCCAAAGGTATGCATGGGAAATTTGAAACATTGTGGAAAGGACCCTTTAAGATCCAACAAGCATTCAAGAGGAATTAGTTTAAATTGACCTATCCAGATGGTGAAGCACTACCCCTGACATACAATGGTCAGGAATTGAAGTTGTGTCAGATCTGAATTTAAAATAGGAAACCCATGTATTGTACAATAGTTACATTTAGTTCCTACTTTTACTTTCTTTAGTTAGGTTTCCTTTCTATTTTCCTTTCTGTGTCTTGCTTTATCTTTGTTATGAGCCATCTTTTTGTTGAGCTTTGCGAAACTAGAGATTTGAGTTCCTTGCTTGGACATGTGAATGTCCAAGTCCCTAGACAAAGCTAGCTATTGCCCCACTTTTGGTTTGCATACCTTTCAGACACAGTGGATGTTGAATGTGTAGTAGTGATCTTGAAATCTTTGTGTAAGTCCTAAGTCTAAGTCTAGCTATCCTCTTTGGATAGGAGGCCTTTATCAGACTTCCCTAAATTGCCTTCTCTTTTGTGAGCTGGAAGGAATTTGTATCTGAAATCATGTTTCATTGGGTAGGTTAAGTTCCCAAATCTGGTAAAGGTCATGTTTCGAAGGATTCTAACATTGGTTCTATATGCATTTGAAGTACTTTTTCTTAACATACCCTTTTGTAGCTTTGGCGGAAAATTTGTTCTGAGCTTCTCCTTGGCAAAAAATCACCTAGAAAGTGTGTTTTCTGCAACAAACAGAATTTAAAGTACTAGAGGTCAATGGAAGTTGAAAATGAGAGATTTGGGAATAAGAAAGCTTTGGGCATTTAGATCAAATCTATTTTAAGAAAAAGGAATGGTTGAACAAGTAAGAATTCAAGATGCAAGCTTAATGATGGAAAAGTGAGAAATGACTTCTCCGCTACTCCAACAGGCGGGTTTTGACCTGCGGAGTACATTTTCTGCCAAATCATTTTATGGAAGAACTTTAAAGAAGAATAAACCTCATGAGTGATCTAGGGTGTAAAGAAAGCTGATGACATCAAGACATACTATTTTAGCATCTCAATGAGCTAAAAATTCTCCTTCAGCAGATTTTTGAGGAGAGAACACTCTAAAGGCATTTCTCCACTGAAACAGAAGTGGAAAAGTAATTTTCCGCTACCTCTAGAAAGTGAAAATATATTTCTTAACGGCCCATGGGGGGTAAAAGTAATTAATTCAAATAAGGTCATTTTACTCCATAACAGACTCTTTCATTAATGTCTTAGTCTTTTCATTCGTGTGGCGTGGGAAGTCAGTCGTTAAATGATAAGAATTTGAAAGTTATAAAATCAGCATAGTATTCCAAACAGGAGCTACCATTTGTTTGACAAATTGTCTGAATGTGAAATTCTTAGCAATAGTTGTTCATTGCTCTTACACTTCTAAGAGATATACTTCATTCTCAAGTCATAATCAGTTGAAGTATGGCCACTAGATTTATGGGATTCAATGGGATGAATGGCATCACATCTGATTGGCATAAGATTACAGACACCTCCTTGATGAAGTTCTTCGATATGTAGAACTTTCAGAGCAGACTGAAGGTAGACCAGATACACCCTGTCACTAAGAAGTTAAAGGAGAGCAGGGTGGTGGAAGCTGTCAGTTTTCATGTTGTTGTTCAAGCTCCTGAGCTTGTTTGAGAGTGCATAGCCTGATATAATCCAAATACCAAGCAAATCCTCCTACCAAACGACATGGTGCTTCTATCCATTGATCGAGATTCTGTCCAAAAATCCCTACACATTCCAAAGTAGGATGAATATTCAGAAATGACATATAGTAGGGCGGTTACCAAATATGGAGCAAAGAAGGCAGTGTGGAAGAAATAAATAATGTAGTCATGGTTTCAAGAGCCAAGGAGCACCAAATGCAAGTTGCCCAAAAAATTATACAGAATGAATCTAAAGCCAGAGATTGTAGACATCTTGGTGCTTCTTCATAGGATTCGAGGTAAGAGTGATGCACTAAACTTCATTGAGTACCATTTCTTCTAAGTCCAGGTGATCTGTTCTCAACACCATTTCATCAATTGGGCTCTTATGGTAAGCAAAAATATCTCCAGTGCCCTAAGTAGAGCTAAGATTCAGACTAATTTCTACATGTCTTGAGTCCTTATATATATATATATATATATATATATTGGCCACAATTCAAATTTGGCTAGGGCTTCCTAGATTAGAAGATTTCCCAGATTATGTTAAAAGCTATGAATTTTTTCCATGTCTACAATTACATAATAGTTATGCTGAATATCTCAGAGTTAATGCTACATTCATGATGAGACTGTGCAGGGAGCTACAAGGTTTCCTGGAAAGGAGATTTTCTCCTGAAGCCATGGCTTTTATCATCTATTTTGGGTGTTTTTTCATTCAATTTGTGGATTTCTCATATATTCGTCTTGTAGGATTTGATGACTTCCCTTTGAAGTTGCCCAGATATCCTGATGATATGATCGTGCTGGTCAAGGTAATGAGGCAGGAACTCCAAGTGAACCTGATCTATGTTGTTTCTAAGAAGAAGGGCTATGACTTCCCGATGACCATTGGAGCTTATAGTTGTGCTTCCCAGTCTGAGGCAAAGAATGTTCTGAAGACATTCTCAAAGAGGTTCCAGTTGGAGACATATGATGTCTTGAGGCCGCAGCATGATCCTATAAATAATGCCTGAGATTCCTTGTAAATGAGTCGTGCAATTCATCATGTTGATGATATTGAAGACTATTGGGCTAATTGCAAAGATGACTTAGAGAGTACAGAGAGATTCTACGCTAGGTTAACCATTGAACAAATCAAAAGGTTCAAATTTAACATTGTAGTGGAGGGGTTGGAAGATGATGGTCAACATATGTATGATAATACATATTTGGAGAAAATAAAGCCACTCCCTCTAAGCTTTGAGCCCATGATAGGGAAAGCCATTAACAAATTGGAAATCTTAATAGGTGGGATTTACAAAAGAATAGAGCAATGGGTTGAATGGACTGCAGGCATAAGGAAGAGATCAGAAAGGAAGCCTCCTTCTTAGTGAACCCTGACAAAATATACTTCGAGCACTGCAGAAAATTCTTCAGTAACGATCCCAACTGTGGCCAAAGGTTCATCTCAGCCAGTCGGTGGAGGTGATGAGCCTCCTGAGAAAGAGATCCAACCAAAGAAGACTTGTGGAGAGGGCCCACTTCCAGACATCGGGTCGACAGAAGAAGTAGTTTCTATAGACCTGGCCAAGCCTACAAAAGAGCCCACTAAAGGTGTAGGACCTGATCAATCAGCTAAAGCAAGTGTTTTAGATACACAATTCGGCACTTCGACCCAAGATACTCCAAGACAAGGGTCCCCTGTTGTAGTAGAGGTGGGTGAGGATACCTCTAATACCTCAGCCATAGAATCTAATGAGAGGGTTGAGAAGAAAAAATAAGTTGCTCAAGTCATTAGATTAGTTTCCTCCTCTCCTACATCAGTGAATCCATTTGCTTCCAGGCCTAAAGCTACTCCTCCAGTCATCAGGAAGCTGTTCATAGAAGATTTGGTTTCTGCTTCCAAAGTTACCATTGTTGAATCCTGGATAGAACATACTCTAGAGCGTAAAAGAAAGAGAGCAGAGGAAGGGACCTCCAGCAAAGATACTCTCTCATGGGCCTTGCAACCTAGCACCACATTGGGTAAAGAAAAGAAAGTAAAGACAATGTCTACACCAGGTCAAGATCCTGAAACAGGGCATTTCACTATGGAGGTGGCCAAGCCTACAAAGGAAGGCAGAATCGAAGATATGACTGCCTCCAATTTTTAGTTGTAGTCGTTTGACATGGGGCTTGCTCGGCATGACACCAAGGTAGACTGGTGGAATTCCACCAATGTGGTAATAGAAGAAGAGCTTGAGGAGCTCAAAACTGCTAAAGTTCAACTTAAAGAAGAAGTAGTTGAGCTAACTAATTTCATTAGATAGCTCATCACTCTGATAGAAAGTATTCCCAGTGCCCAGATCACTTTTGATCCCAGTACTGCGGAGAACTGTAACACCCCAAAATTGGCATCTTGCAACCCTAACCAATTTTGTTGAATTTGTCATTATTCTAGATCATCAAAGTCCTATTGTACTAGTCAATTTTGAGTTTTTGACTGACTCTACTCGACCTGAGTGTCAAATGTAGAAAATCCTAAATCGGCATTAATCATACATCATATTTAATTCCTAAATATCTACTAGCTAGAATAAACCCTATGATTGAATTAATTTAATTATAAATTCCTAGCACTTTAATTAAATTAAATTCACCCTCTTTAGTTGAGACACATAAAAAAGGGATTAAATATTATTTAATTATTAAATAAATAGCCTCATTTCAGTAATTGAATTTAATTATTCAGATAATTGAGAAAAAGCAATTATGAGGTCATATTTATTTAATTAATTGAATATTCTCTCAGAAATCTTATCTCTGTTTAGAAATAGAATCTTTGAATTAATTGTGCTTTAAAGAGAAAGAAAAAAATTTAATTCAAATACAACAGAATTAAATCAAAGAAAGAAAACAGTTAAAGCATGAAGAAAACAATTTATTGTATTCTTTTGAATAAAGCTTTCTATTTTAAATTGGCTTTTCTATCTGTTTTATTTCACAGAGGAAAGTTTCTATTCTGATAATCTCTGAGTCTATAAAAGAACTCTCATTCTTCATTCAAAAACCTTGATTTTCCCCACTCACTTTTGCATTGTTAGAATACTGAATTATTGTCTCATTTTCTTGCTAATCTCGTATAGAATAATTTCATTTTGCAATAAGATAGTTTCAACTTCTAGAATAATTGCATTGAAAATCATGTCTTAGATTATCTTACATCCCTCATTTCTTAGTATAATCTTGCATTGTATTGCATTCATCATGATAAATCCTTTGTTCCTAGATTGGTCCATGGTTGTGAGACTCTCGTTCTAAGAGCAATTTCAAAAACCCCGTCTGGATAGAAGGTAACAGGTTGAATCATGCAAGAAGACAAGATGAATAATCTCATATTCAGTCTTGTGTGTACCTGGTAAAGAAGGACTATGTTGAAGTGTATGGTGAATTAACAAGGCCAAATTTACCACATACATTTCTGGTGCCCACCGAGGGGCAGAACATCTATTTCTGTCATCACATTTGAATTAGTTTTGAAAATATTTGGATTATGTTTTTACTCTGATTTTGCAGGTAAAACAACGCATTTCATCTTTGTTTTAGCGTGGAGCAAGTTCAAAAATTTCTTCTATCTTCTATTTATTATTCTCTTAGTTTTTTTGAAGCTCTCATTTTGAGCCAAATCTAACTCCACCATCGCATCTGGAGCATCGTTTCGGTTGAAAACGACTGTAAACATGCGTATACTTGTCAAAAGTTGAATCTGTGGCAAAAATATTTTGCCCAAAGAGGCCGTACAACTCGTTGCACAAAAATCAAGGCAGATTTTAGATTTTTTTGCACACATCCCGAGGCAAATTTTTGAAAAAAATCTTTTAAAAAAAAAAAAAAGTGTCTTGGTGAAAACCTGGTAAACAGGCACCTTGGTAGCAAAAGTAAAGATAAATCAATCTGTCCTATGGTGAAAACCACTTCTTGTGGCACCTTGGATAAGTACCATGATGA
>MU227665.1:1431567-1448986 GCA_018584345.1 Thuja plicata
AAGGGATTAAATAATATTTAATTATTAAATAAATATCCTCATTTCAATAATTGAATTTAATTATTCAGATAATTGAGAAAAAGCAATTATGAGGTCATATTTATTTAATTAATTGAATATTCTCTCAGAAATCTTATCTTTGTTCAAAAATAGAATCTTTGAATTAATTGTGCTTTAAAGAGAAAGAAAACAATTTAATTCAAATAAAACAGAATTAAATCAAAGAAAGAAAACAGTTAAAGCAGAAAGAAAATAATTTATTGTATTCTTTATTCAAAATAGAAAGCTTTATTCTTTATTTAAAATAGAAAACTTTATTCAAAAGAATACAATAAATTGTTTTCTTCCTACTTTAACTGTTTTCTTTCTTTGATTTAATTCTATTCTATTTGAATTAAATTGTTTTCTTTCTCTTTAAAGCACAATTAATTCAAAGATTCTATTTCTGAACAGAGATAAGATTTCTGAGAGAATATTTAATTAATTAAATAAATATGACCTCATAATTTTTTTTTCTCAATTATCTGAATAATTAAATTCAATTATTGAAATGAGGATATTTATTTAATAATTAAATATTATTTAATCCCTTTTTTATGTGTCTCAGCTAAAGAGGGTGAATTTAATTTAATTAAAGTGCTAGGACTTTATAATTAAATTAATCCAATCATAGGGTTTATTTTAGCCAATAGATATTTAGGAATTAAATATGATGTATGATTAATGCAGATTTAGGATTTTCTACATTTGACACTCAGGTCGAGTAGAGTCAGTCAAAAACTCAAAATTGTCTAATACAATAGAACTTTGATGATCCAGAAGAATGACAAATGCAACAAAATTGGTTAGGGTTGCAAGATGCCAATTTTGGGGTGTTACAAGAACCAAGCCATCCTAGCCAAGTTACAAGAGGACAGACACTTCAGGAAGATCAGCAAGAGGTGGATTGAGAGGCTCAAATTTGAGGGACTAGTAGTTGTCGAGCAACTAGGTAATGCTCTACTAAGGATGGAAACATAAAGGAATAATATTGAAAATAATTTGCAGACTCTCACATCAGAGAGAGTGAGATGTTAAGAATACATTGTAATGATGCATGTGGTGGTTAAAATAAAGACCAAGGAGGCATTAAAGGCCAAGATCTTACAGAAAGGAGATGAGCCTTTGATCGAATGGCTCCAAAGCCTAGAATTTAAAATTGAGATGATCATCCAAGCTGAAATAGGGTTGCAGCAGACAGATGTCAAGATCAAGGAAGAGTAGAACAAAGATTTTAAACCCCTTCAAGGTCTGCACGTGGAATCACAGACAAGTGGTCAGGGAAAAGAAATGATCAGATTGGCTAGAATGCAGAAATCATTTTCTGATTATGTGCATAAGCTGGCAGAATAGTCTTCCACCCATTTGGACAAAGTGCCAGAACTCCAACAGTTGAGTGGATGTATCTTTAAAGCCATGGAATAGTTGAAGGATCAGATAGATGCAATCAAGAGCCTGGCCAATGAACATTCCAGATGGCTCATCAGATATACCAATGTCCATATCAATAGGAACGAAGAGCTCATCCCAATCATTATAGCTGTCACCACCTATAAGGCTGAATTAGACAAGGGGAAGTAAACGAAGCTTAGATAGATTCCCTCTTGTGCTAAATTTTGATAGTATTGTAATGGATAAACTTGTGTTTATCATTTCTAGTTAGGGAAGTTGAATCGTTTTAGTTATCCCTTTTCATAACGGTCCAACTCTGGAACTCTATATGTATTATTTTTAAAATCAATACAAAGGTTGGCTAAATTTTGGTGTGAAAGATAGCATTTTGTTGAGTCAAATTTGTATGTCTGAATGCCATTTCTTTAACTGCTCCACTGCATTGCATTTATCTATCTACTAAATTTGAATGTTTCTTTGGAATTAGATTTACAATTTGTGGTTGAACCAGAATTATGTATTATGATTTGATACAGTTAATTAGGGGGAAATCTGGTGTTATTCTAAGTCTGGGAGATGTCCATGTGAAATAGATTGATTCATTGTCATTTCATCATTAAACCTTTGAAGTCTTGCATTTTCATTTTCATTATCGGTTATTGCATTACCAATTTTAAGGAGTCATATGATTGATGAAGTCTTGAAATTGGCTAAAGTTAGAATTAAATTTATCCTGCCTGAGCTATTTCCTATCTAGGTTTAGCTTGGTGTATCTCTTCTGTTCTCGGGTCAAGAACATACCCTTGTTAGAATAGGAAGGATCAATATTCATTGAAGATGATTTACTTAAGGGAGTTGTACCTTTAAATTCAGAGGGAAATTAGTTGTTCAATTACAATTTTCCAACTGTTGTATTCAATTGTTCTTAAATATTTGGGTATTCTAGTGTTAAAGCAAAAAAGGACAATCTATTTACCAACACTTAGCAAGGGGTTATGTAATTATTTTTGCATTGGGTAATTCTTAATTGGCCGACCTAATTTCTTATTTGTGAACTTGTATAAAGTTGTTTTCTTGATTAGGAGAGTGGATAGAGAAGTGTGGAAGCTGCGAGCTTGTATTTGAGAAGTATGTTGGATGTAGAGTAGAGATAGTGATTGATGAAATTCATTGGAAATTTTTAAGAAAATCTATTGTTATAAGTCAGTTCACTGGATATTATATCTTTGTATATCTGTAACTCAGATAGTGATTCTTGAAGGTGGATTTAACCTTATTTAGGCAGTGAGTCTGAGCAGTGAGCCTATTGTTTCTCTTGACTCCTAAAAGGGTCTATCCTTTAACATTGACTGTGTATTGTATGTGATAATCAACTCCTAACATGGCTAAATCTCCTAACAGGGATACTATACTTTCAATACATTTTTTATGGGTGCTAATCCCCATCAATATTTTTCCCTTAATAGGGTTTCCTCGACAACAATTGGTTGTGTTATGGTGTTTTTATTATTGTGTTCAATGTTGCATTTATCAATTAGTTGTTAAAGTTAAAGTTTATAGCATAAAACCGATCCCCCCCTTAGTTGTATCGATGATCTATTATTGCTAACAAGCTACTCATTGAAGTAATACATCTCAAAGAAAAATCAAAATTGGCATCCAACCTTGCTAATCCAAAAGGTTCTTCCACTCATAAATCCTTCAATCCTTCATCTAAAAATCCCCCATCTCCCAAATCCATTTTGGATCCTTATGCACCCAAATCCACTATCCTAAGTCCATTATCTCCTTCAACTATTTTGGGTCCTTATATCTATTATATAACTGAGAGGGGGTAAATCAATTAGCTCCATTTATCCTATAGTCCCAAATTCTCCCAGATGTACATAACAATAATTTCAAACATTTAAATCAACTCGGTGAAATATAAATTGTGATCTCAAACTTTTAGTTACTCAACTTATTAAGTTATCTACCGAGTAGTAGTAAATCAATTCTGTGATTATCGATCAATGTAGATTAAGTAATGTATAAATAAAAATAACAATCATACACATTAACACATATATTTTTAATGTGGAAACCCTGCTAAGGGAAAAACCACCTGGGACCGGCAACCCAAAATATTTCACTCTTATTATGTGAGCTTGGTTAAAAGCCAACCATGTTAAAGGTTATAATGCACACTGTTAAATGTGACCTGGTTAGAGGATTTATCACTTACATTTCTCTCTTGACCAATCATTCACTATGGGGTTTGTTGGTGCTAAAATCAACAGATTAGATTTACTATGGACTTGCCAATCCAATGATGGGAAACCCAAGTGATCTGGCCAACTAACAAGGTTTCAACCAAGACAAGGTTGAGCCTTCTACAAGTATAGCTCTGCAGAACCAAGGCTTGTAAGCCTATACCTTAGATTTGTCCTCCAAATCTCAAGGCTTTTTATAGAAGATAAAGTGTACTTCAAACTTCTTTCTCTCACAATATGGCAAGGTACTTGAAAGAAATATTAACTGAAAGTAGTGTGTTACAAAATGCTAACTGAAATGCTTTAATATGTTAAATGAGTGTTTGTGAATATAAATGTGAAATTGAAAAGTGCAAATGGATAGAATATCACAAAACTATGAACAATGAACTAAATAATCATAATCCAATATGTATATAGACCACTGCCTTATTTTCTCATGGGAAATAGAGTCAAAATCATCCCAACCCTATGTACAACCTTAGAGGCAGTTTACAAGAAACATATCACTTCAAAGGTGTTATGAAATGAGCATATAACCTAAGATAATTCACAGTTATCTCAAATGAATATCAATTTTCAAATGACAGACCGATTTATTGTGGCCATAATCAATTGAATTTAACCATGCAAGATGAGAAGACCAATTGATAATAGAAACTATGAATTTGATTAGGAATATGCTACACCAAACTATCACTTTGAAGAAAATATATAGATTTTATCTAAGGGAATAATTGAAAATGAAAATCAATATATTCCCACATATGAGATAAAAAGGGGAATTATCTTTATTGATTGTAGAAAAATGATACAATTAGATCCATGTTACAGTTGTTGATCAAAACTATCTAATCTGACTATAGTAACCATAATAATGAATTCTTCTCTTCACATGGTCTTGATATCCTTTTTTATATGTAGTTCAAAGGATGTAAACAAGCCTCAGACGGATGTGTCTCTTCATAACTAATACCTAATCCTAGGATCAACAACTAAACAATTATAACTACATATCAGGAATGATTGGTCATCCTTGTCTGAAAAATAGTTATCGACCAAAAGAGATCAAAATAATGGTCACTAAGAAATCACTTATGAGTTGTTAGAGATGATTTAGAATAATAATTTTGTGTTAATACATTATGGTAATTTGACCATACTTTCATCCATATATTTCTTCTTCTAATAATGTATATTATCTTTTACATGTTGAATAGCTTCATCATGTTGATTAGAGAAGTTGATATCGTTAACCACCGTCTGATATTTCCTTTATCTTCTACATGATATGTATTATGCTTCCGTATTTCACCCAGGTTGCATTGTTCTGTCAGCATATAAGTACCTATTTCGCCACCTTCAAAAACCCTGCGTGTCGATGACGTATCAAACAATACATAAAAACCCTAATAGATTTAAAATATAATTAACTAAATTAAAGATAACTCCCTGTTGACATAGTCGCTCAAAATTAATGCTTCTCCATCCATCGAAGACATGTGGCATCATCATGTAATGCTTTGATGAATAAAAATTGTGCATCTTTGCTTATAGGCATTGTTCCCACCATCAATACTCTCCATAGTTTAACAATCGATCATATTTATTATACCACCGTGGGACTAAGACATGTGTCAGGTTTGCGTAATGCCTTTGAAAAATAAGAGTCGTGCATCTCTTCTTTGAGGCATTATTCCAACCGTCGATTCTCATCAAACTTAATCGCCACTTAATCTTATGTTTGTTGTTAAAACTTGATCTTCTTTTGATCTTGATTAAAATAACACCATCAATTAGACCCATGTGCTAAATTATGAGGCTTTAGTATCCTGAACTTTGATCTATCATGCAAACCACTATGTAACCCTGTCATCTCTTTCAACCAACCACATTCTGCCATATGTATCATTTTTGTCACACTATCTCAACCTTGGTGGGTTCAATACACGCGTCAACATCATGCATTCTCTTAAAGCTTAAAGATATTTATCATCAGTCTTAAAGGAAAGCGTTGGCCGCTGATTTTGTCTGAACTAAGAAAATCTTTAACTATTGATCTGTGTTCTTCACCATTTAGATTTTAGTGGGACTAGAACACATGGAAATTAGGCGTGATGCCTTAATGGATAGATAACATGCATCTTTTGTTTGAGGAAACAACATCAATCGTCGGATAGATTTTTACTTGCTCAATATATAATCTTGCTTTGAATTTTGTCAACCAAGATCAGAGGACACATGTAAGCCAGGTGCATTCCTCTAAAGGTTAAAAATCTACATCTTTGGGTTAGAGTCACTACGCCAACCATAGATCTTGTTTGATTTAACCGACAGTTAACCTGTTTCATCCTATAACCCTAGTGGGGCTAGAACACATGTCAACATCGCGCATTGTCTCAAAGGTTAAAGATATTCATCATCTTTTTTAAGGAAAAGTGTCGGTCATCAGATGAAGATGGATCTGTTCATTGATTAAACTAACTTTGAACCTGCCTAACCGAGATCTTATTCGACACGCATCAGCTGGGCATGATGCCTTAAAAGGTTAAAGATCTTCATCTTGTCGATTGAGGGATAACACCAGTCATCAATCTTTGAAAAAAGGGAAAGTTGTTTAAGCGGACCTAGGAGGAGGTAAAACTTGTTTAAATAACCCGCAAAAAGACTTGCAATGGCTAGTTTATGGATTCAAAAACTTGCAGACTGTGGAATGTAATATTTTAAACATAGCAAATTTAACAGGATAAATGCATGAATTAATAAGATGAATGCATAAGTTAGAATATTTGCCAGTATAAACTATAAAATGAAAGGAATAAATAATGAAATAAAAGGATAAAATTCAAATAATAAGGGTACAAAATATACTTCCCTAAACTGTTTAAACATGTCTTTATTTGATATGTGAATCTGGGTTCCACCAGTGGCTCTTTCTGGGGATGTGCATTCATACCTAGACACAGCAAGATCCTAGATATCTCTGGAGAAGAAGGTCATTAGAAGAACAAAAGAATACCATACATAATGTATAAATAAGGAAGACAAACTTTCCTTTTGCAATTTTCAAGAGAAGAAGGGTTTAAGATACTGACCATGTACAGGAAGCTCGTGAGGATAACCTTCCAAATCCTGTAAAAAATAAGATTTCTCACCTCCTTTACCAATGATGACAAAAGGACCTACCCACAAGGCCTCAAATTTTCCATGTCTTCCTTTATCCTGATCTTTTACATTCCATCTCAAAACTAAATCTCCTTCCTGGAACTTCCTCTTTTTGGTCTCTTTGTCAAAGAAAACCTTCACTTTCTGCTATAATTCATGATTTCTCTTTTGAGCTTGATTCCTCATTTCATCCAATTCTGCAAGCTGATGAAATCTATCCTCCATGAAATATACCTCTTCCCATTGTTCTTTATTCACAAATTTATACACTGGTAAGAAATTATTCAATGGTAAATGAGATTTCTTTCCATAGACAAGTTCATATGGTGCATATCCAGTAGACTTATTAATTGGAATTATGTCTGCCAAAAGTGCCAGTGGTAACTTTTAATCCCATGATCTCTTTTTGTTGTTTAACATTCTTTTGATGATCTTCACTATATTATTGTTACTAGATTCTGCTTGGCCATTTCCTTGTGGGTGATAATGGGATGAATAAGAGATATTTATTCCATATTTCTCATGAAATTTAGTGAACTCTACAGATCTGAAACACATAGCATTATCACAAATAATCTTATGAGGAACACCAAATCTTGTCAATATATTTTCAATCAGGAATTTGATCACCACTTTTCTAGTAGCTTTTCTACCAGGTATGGCTTCCACCTACTTAGTGAAGTAATCAGTGGCCACCAAAATCCATATATGTCCACCACTAGAAGTATCAGTGGTTTCCCCTATGAAATATATTCCCCACATTTGAAATGGTTCCTCAGTAGACATAGGATTAAGAGGTAATGCACCATTATACTTGAGTTTTCCTGAGAAATTTTGACATGCTTCACATCTTTGAATATAGGCATGGAAATCTATAAACAAACAAGGCTAATAGTATCTTGCATTCAATATTTTATGGGCAGTGGTCTTTTTTGAAAAATGTCCCCCACATGCTCCTTAATGAAGATCCTTGAGCACTTCCTTTACTTGATATTCATCTAAACAAAAAATAAGTATATCATCCATGTTTTTCCAATATAGATCTCCTTGTATCAAGACATACTTATATGCCTACAACTTTACTGTCCTTTTTTATTATCTGTAAGGTATTCTGAACATTTCATGTGTTTTAAGAAATGTACTATACTAGTATACCAAGGGCATTTTTCAATACTAGTCTGAGTCTCACTTAAATCCACTTGAGTGACCTGTAATGCATCCATATTTGATTTTTCCATCAATCTTGCTAATCCTTTTCCTCTAACAATTTAGTAATTTGAATCTCTATATCAAATTCCTAAATTTGATTCACCCATCACATCTTCTCCCAGTGACTTCTGACTGTCTGAATATATCCTTTATTTCTGCATTAGGGACATAAGCTACCACTTTCGCTCCTACCAAATAAGGCCTGAAGGAATTTACTTCCTTCACAAGTACATAAGCTTGTTTCTCATTAATGTCATAATTTAACTCAGAATCTTGAAGAGTCTTACTAAAGAATGCTATTGGTTGTTCATAACCTTCACTATTCTTTTACAACAAGACAACAACAATGGTGTGATATGATGCGAAAGAAAATAATTGAAATTGTAGTATAATCTGGAGACTTAAGGACAGCGGCCTCCTTGATTGCCTTTTTAATATTTACAAATGCTTCTAAAGCTTCATCAATCCATTTCATGTATGCACCCTTCTTCAACATCATAGCAATTGGTTTAATAATTTATGAAAATTTGGGACAAACCTCCTCACAAAGTTTATTTGTCCAAAGAAGGATTGGATGTTTTTGACATTCTTTGGGACCTTAATTTTATCTATTGTTGCAATCCTCTCAAGGTCTATTCTTAATCCATCTTTGGATACAATATGTCCTAATAATTTCCCTTCAATGATAGAAAAATGACATTTATTTGGGTTCAATGATATCCCATATTCAAGGTCTCTTTGGAATATTTGCTCTAAATGTTTACAAAGATCTTCTACCCTTTTGGAGTAAGTAGTTAGGTCATCCTAATAAACCACCATAATTACATCAATAAAATACTCAAAGGCCACATCCATTTCTCTTTGGAAGGTAGCCCCTACATTAGTGAGTCCAAAAGGCATTATATCATATACATAAGCACCCCAAGGTGTATTAAATTTTGTTTTATATTGTTCCTCTTCTTTTACCTTCACTTGGTTATACCCTAAGAACCCATCCATCATTGATAATAACTCATTCCATGTGACCTTTTTCAATAATGCTTCCATGTTTGGTAATGCATAATTTTCCTTTAATGATGATATATTTATATTCCTGAAATCTACACAAAGTCTAATATCACCATTCTTTTTTTTTACAGGAACCAAATTTGAAACCCATGTCGAGTGTGTAATTGGATTTATTATACCAGCATCCCTCATCTTGATTTATTCATCTCTCATTTTTGGAGCTAAAGTGGGGTTTATTGTTCTCTGCCTTTGCCTGAATGGTTTGGCATTAGGCTTCAAAGGTATCTCATGTTGTAAAAGGTCTTCTCGATAATCCTTAAGCTCATCATAGGACCAAGAGAATACATGTCTATATTTTATCAATAATTTGATGATATATGCTTTGATCTTGGGGGTTAAACTTTTACCCATAAATACTTCCTTTGGATTTTCTTCATTTCCCAAGTTTATCCTTTCTACTTCATCCATTGTGAGATTAGTGTTTTTTCTTATCCATTTTTTAATCTTTATTGTCAAACAATCTCTCAATTGCTACAAGGCCTTTTGGAACCTTATTGGTTTTAAGTTGAATGACTTCCTTTCCAAACAACACTTCTTTCCCATCCTCCATCTCAACATGAGCATTCAAGTCTATCAATTGATCTTCATACTCTTTCTCACATGCTAAAAGTCTGATTATATCTCGATCATCTTCAAATATTTTCCAGTAGTTGATGTTATCAGGTATAGCAAGCCTAGTTTTAACTTCAACTTGAACTATATCATCACAAGGAATGTCATTATGCTTCAATGCCAAATTAGCCATAAAATCTGCAAGGGTATTTTCTGATCTATCTATCCAGTTAATAGAAAAAGCATCAAAACATTTTGTAGAATCTCATACTTCATTTTTATATCTTTTAAGAAGAGGCTTCTTAGCAACAAATTTACTTTTAACTTGAGAAAAAATTAATTCAAAATCCCCAAATACACTTAAACATTTGATTCCATGTTTACTAGCCATTCTCAAACCAAGATGTAGAGCTTCATACTCTCCAACATTTTTAGTACATTCAAAATCTAGTAAAAAAAATATTTAAATATTTTCTTATCATGGGCAAAGAAAATGACACCAGCTCCATTACCATCCCTGCAACAAGCACCATAAAAATACATTATCCAATTTGTATTGTTACTTACTTCTTCATGTAACCCAATAGGTTCAATATTCTGCATTGCATATTTTGAAATACTCACCTGAAATGCATATCAGGTGAGTATTCCATATCAGAATGACAAAAATGCATAACCAGGCTTGGATCCACATCCTCAATAATATTTGGACTTCGAGTCTCATTGTCAATTCTTACATCCATGCCATTCACTGGAATAGAATTATAAGAAAGATGTAATTGAATACTACCTCCTACTAAGCTAGACCATTGTCTAGATAGAAGCATTCCATAATTGGCAGGGACTTCAACCACAGTAATATCCATTTTATATGTCATTTCAAGACGTGTAGGAAACTTAAATTGAACATTCTTCATTATTCCTACAACAAGAACAAATCTATTATCCATAGCATGACATCTACCAAATTTGGTATCAAAAATCATTCCTAATTCTTTCATTACATCATTAGGCATAATGTTTACTACTACACCAGAGTCCATCATACAATTCTTTACCAATCTATTGTTTATCAATAGAGTGAGATAGAAGGGATCAATTTGATTTCCATTTTTTTTAAATTAGTTCCTAGATAAATAGTTGGAGGATCCTTTACTTCTTGGTTAAGATCTTCCTTATTACCTACATTAGACAATATTTTCAAAGCTTCATTTTTGCATTCAGGTATTATAACTATTTCAAGAAAAGGAGAAAATATTTTAACTTGAGATAATGCATTAGACATGAAATAACATTCATTGGGAAGAGATTTACTAACCACCTTTTCTCTTTCTATTTTTGTAAAGTCTTGAGGTTCTACTTGTTTCTCTTGAGAAATGCTTTTGTGATTTAGCCTCTTTGGATTAGTTCCTTGATCAGGTTTCCCTTGGTCTGCATTTACTGTTCTATTCCTTAACCTGTAATTACTTTTTGCTTCTTCTACCACAGCTACTGTGTATGCTTTCTTCTCCTTAATTATCTAAATCTTAAAGTATTCTCCTGATAATCCCCATATTGGTACACTCTATTTAGGTCATCCTTGCAGTAGTATTCATCTGAAGAGCTATAATCTTCATATCCCCACATAGAATTTGTCAATAAATTATTCACTATGGGTTGTTGATAATCATTCTTATCTTCATCCTCTTTCCATCTTTGGGCCACAACACAATGCTCAAAAGAATGTGGTAATGTGCAGGCTTCACACCAAGGATAGCTTTCCACAAGATGGTTGTTTTTCCTCAATAAATCAGGAGTATGCAATTCTTTGTTCACTGGTTTCCCATCCTTCCATTATGTGTTATAAGGCATGTCCTATAGTCTATATATGTCATTTTTGTATAGTGGTCGATTAATCTAGTTGTACTTAAAATTATCTTTTCCATTATTCATTTGGAGGTCTTTCACCATATTCATAAGCTTATCTAATTTATCTTCCTCCTTGTATTGCTTAGGCTCTTTTGGATTTAACAGTCGAGTGTCCTCCCTCTTAGCAATTATACTAGATGTCTTCCTATCATTATCAATAGCTATGGCAATTTTTAGAGCATGTGCTAAAGTAGAAGGCTTATGATATTTGATTTCATAATTGGTCTTGCTATCAAAAGCACCCATATAGAAATTTATTAGAAAAGCATCAACAGGTTGAACATCTTTTGGAATCCTATTTAAAACTTTGTTGAACCTTCTGTTGAATTTAGCCACAGATTCATTCTGATTTTTCTTCATACTTGTCAATTCATGTGATGCAAAAGAAGTGGCATTATGATCACCGAATTGTTCTATGAATTGATTAACAAATTCATTCCAACTAGATATGGATCTATCTAGCAAAATTTTGAACCATTCTACCACATATTCTATGAGAGATTAAACAAAAAGCTTCATGTATGCATCCTCGTTGAATTCATCAAGCTCTTGGATAACATTCTTCAAATTTACACAATGCGCCTCAGCTGATTCTGATCCATTTCCTGAAAACTTCAGAATTTCATTTCTTAATTCATTCTTTATATCATTAGGGTACCCCTTATGCCATAAAAATCCAATTGTCTGTATCTGTCAGAAACCATTGGGTCTCTATAGTTGTTTTCACTTTGATTGATTGCTCCATGCCTTGGATTTTGATGATTTGCATTCTGGAATCCCTGATTATTCATTCTTGGTCCAAAATTTGGGTTAATATTATAATCTCTTAGGCCATAGTTCTGTTCCTTATTATTTTGATATCCATTATACATTCTTCCATAATTTTGATGCCCATGATGCTCATATTGGTTAGATCCATTAGGATTCACTCTATTTTCATGGTTATGATGCTTTCCATTGTTTAGTTATCCCTAATGACCACTTCTTTCATTCCCATTGTTTCTTTTCTCACACCTTCTATTGTCTAGTTCAAACAAGGGATTAGTATGATCACTGTTGAAAATATGTCCCCCATTCTTTCTATGAGGAGGATTGTACACACAATTTCTATCATCCTTATCTATTCATTTATCTTTTGGTGATTTGATTGCACTTCTTTGTGTTCTCATCTTTCTCAATATATCCTCTGGTTGCCTCTTAAGAGCCCTGGCCATTTCTTCATCATCTGAGCTTGCATCATCTATTTCATGAAATATAACATCCCATTTCCTATCCTTTTCTTCTCTTTCAATCATCCTTTGAGTTGTATCATGTTGGGACTCATGTTCTTCCCTATCAACTTGGAAAAAGATTACAATTCTCATCATTATTCTCTTGACTATGATGACTTGAACCAGGGAATTTTTCACAGGCAAATTTTGTTGGATGATATCAGTTTTGGTTATTGATCATGTTGTTGATATTCTTGTTTTGTCACTGATGTCAACATATATTTCTATGGAGAAGATAGACTGGCTACTTGACTAGAATAAGTGTACAGACACTATACGAATGATTTAGAATGATAAAAGTTGGACTTTAGCAAAAGGATGTGTACTGACCTTATTCCTAAGGTCTCTTGACTGAAGGTTACATATTGTGGATGTTACAGTTGATTTGGTGAAGACTAGTTTTCTAGACTGTAACTATGATACTAGATAGAGCAGGTCTTTGTGTTTCGGGTATATCTTTATGGCAAAGATATTTCAGATGATGCAAGATTACTGGTGGACAGATGACATATGTTAAGAGTAATGGGTTGAGTTTGATTGTTGTTTTTTTACTGGTGATGTTAGTTGTGGCGTGTATTCTAGAGAAGACCTATTTACTGGTCGACTTCAAACATGTAGCGTGTGAAATTAATTATGAGCGTGGATTGTGGATCTGGAAGTATATGTGGTGGATTTTAATTGATGGTTACTTGTTATAGGTACCATGTGTATCTTAGCAAGGGGTTCTATAATTATTTATATGATGAAAAGCCTTAATCAGATGACCTAGTTAATTATGTATTAGGAAAGCTTAACTCGCTGACATAATGAATTATTGTAAGAGGGTATATATGAATGATCTTTTCTCATGGAGAAGATGTGGTAGAGAATAAAGGACAGAGATGTGTGGAAGCTATGAAGCTTGTTGACTGCTAGATATAGAGAAGAGTTGATGATTGTTATACTTCATTAGAACTGACCAAGTAAAGACAGTTGCTATTAGACAGTTCACTAAATTGTATATTGACTTATACACTTGATTCAAATTGTAAATCCTTGAGGGTGGCTTTAACCTTCTTTGGGTAGTGTGCCTTGGTAGTGAGCCTACTATTTTCTTTGACTCCTAACAGGGTATGTCTCCTAATAGGGACTGTGTACTATAATGTTGTAACAAGCTCCTAACAGGGCTAATATCTTTTGACAGGGATACTATACTCTCAGTACATTGTGTAGACGTTTAAAATCATCCTTATATTAATTTAATCAATAATCCCATAGCATTATAATTAATTTTCATTAATTTATTATATTTTTTATATTATTTTATTTATTTAATTAAATATAATTCACTTTCCTTAGTATTTAAATTTAATTTAAATAATATCCCCTTTAATGTATTAAATTTCATTTATATACATTACCCCTCATTAACCCCTTTTAAATAAATTTTTAATTTATTTATTCCTCCACGTGACTTAAATTCTACTAAACCATAATTAATCTAAACTTTATTTTATATTAAACTAATTTAAACCTAGATCCTACACTACCTCACATCACTCTCACCAAATAGACCTATTTATTAATTAACTAAGTTTAATTAAGCTAATTTCTTGATTCGTACACCAATTAGTCCTAATTATTTTCTCACACATGTGTGAGCAAATTTTCAAAAATACACTTTTCCAAATAATCCTTATTTGGTGCCAATAAGGTTTCTTACACCTATGATGACACTCTCTTAAACTTTCTAAAAGTGTCTCATTGGTCCAAAACTCTTACACCTCTTACAAGATCCTTCACATGTGTACTTTAAGTACACTTTGACCCATCACATCCAAAGTTTCTCACACATGTGTGAGCAAGTGGGCCTCTTGCATGGCTTATGTGTCCCTCATATGGCACCTATGTGGATGCCACATGAGCTCCACCTCATCCAAGCCCTCTCTCTCCTCCAAAAAATCTATAAATAGAGATCATTGTCAAGAGCAAATCATCTCTCATTTATGCATTGTTATCATGCTAGTTTAGTGCTAGAATTTTAGAGTACTTTTTCATGTTCATACTTTTATATTATCTAGAAATCACATCTTAGGCATAATGGTGAATGAAGCTAGGTCTTAGTTTCATTTGGATCTTGCATAACATGTTAGTGTAATCTTGCATTTTCATTCTCATCATTTTGGTGAATGGCTTGAGACAAGTTCTTCATACTTGTTCTTGAGCTCTTCGTTATCCATTAGCTTGCATTCTAGTTTCCATCCATCAAATCATAGTGGGATTATGATATTGTGTTGGGAGAGCACACCCACAATTCTCTAAGAGAAAATCAACAAGGCTTGGATGCACTTATTTGGCTCATCGGAGGTTGTGATGGGATCTCTTATTGTTTTCATAGTATGTTTATTAGACATGTTTAATGTAGTTTATTAATTGTATATCTCTAACATTTTCATATCTTAGCATGCTCCCAACAGGTTAGGTTTTAGCACATACATTTTGGCATGCCCGGTGGGACCCACATCCCTTATTTGTTCAAAAATTTCAAAATTTCTACGTTTTTCCATGATTTTGGAAAAGTGTTTCATAGAGCCATCTCCACTTTGAGATTATCGTCTATGTTTCCAGACTGTCATCTACATAAATCATTGTCTCCACCCTGGAATGGTCATTTGCGCTTAAAAATTGCCATCTTCCTGCGCAAAATGGTCATCTGCGCTTAAAACTGTTGTCTATGTAGAACTCTGACGTCTACGCAGATCATCATCTGCGCAGATTATCATCTGTGAAAAGTCATTTTTGTCTTTGTATTTCTTGCATTTTAAACTAGTTCTGAGAGATGGGTATTTATTGAATGATTTCTTGAAAATTTTTATGTATATTCAGACCAATTTCAGCACCAGGTCTATACTTTAAGATATATTTTAAATGTATACTTCTAGGATGTTTGAGAGTAGTTTCAGCTTCATAGGAGTTAAGATGAAAAATCTAGTTTTTGAGGGTTTTCAATAAATTTCAGACTTAGTCAAATTTCAGGAATCAGGAATCAGCATATTGTGAGGAATCAAGTGTTACTAATTTATTTGCCTTTTTGCACCATTTTAGGGTTGAAGACTTTAAAGATTACTAATATTTTTCATGCAGGTTTCCTTGGATTTTAATGGATTTTGGGAATGAACTTGTTTGATTTAAACGCTAGTCTTTGAATGCGTGTTGCTTAAAGGAATTAACCACATTTAATCTTGAATGCATAAGGGAATGAACCTCAGAAAATCTTGAATGAATTAAGGCAAAACAATCACACCTTTTTACATGCTTTCCTTATTGATGTGTGGGAAATAAATTGAACTTGCATGCTTAATCATACTATTGTGTCTTTGGCTTAGGTAGAAAATACTTAGTTGCTTTAATTAAGTTCAAGTTTGAAAATGAACTCTTTTTGGTGTGTTTGAAGAAGTGTTTTTCAACACTTATTTTGAGCTATTTGTCATTAGATAGATCCCTTAATTTACATGATGCTATGATTAAACTATAGTTGTATCCTCTCCCCTCGCCTTCATGGAACTTGGGTGAAGAGAAAGCTTAGCTTAATCTAGCTTCTAGAGAGGTGTGTCTTGAGGGTGCGCTTCCCCTTTAGAGGATGACCTCAAACCAGTAAATCCCTTCAGCCGGTATAGAAATAAGGTGTGACCCAAAGGTCCTCTTTATCCCTTCAAGCTCGGGTGGGTTGTGTTCAATGGTAGTCCATACTGAGTGAATATCCTCAGCATACTGGCATGGTTGAACTAGAGACTTAAGTGTCTCATGCCATACAAACCAATTGTGGGGACGCCATGAACCTTATTAGCAACTATAAATTAGTAGCCTACCGGATTCACCTTCGAATGGTGACTTATTATAGTGCAAGGGGAGGGAAGATTCTCCCCCCAAGATTCCCATCATATGTGTCCCAGGGTATTGTGTTGTGAAAGAGATCTTCGTAGCACAACAACAATACTTGGGAAAAGGAAAAAACATGGGTGCCCTTCTAGGGGTGACATTGCTATGTGAGCCAAAGGACTAGCAAGCAATGCGCCTATAATATTTCATGTGAAGCCAATTCCTTAAGGAAGCTACTATTTGTACTATCTTTGTTGTGTTAAACCACGTAAAAACATAGGTGGCTTTAAAGAGTCACTTGAACATACAAAAATGAAATATCAAAATTTTATCAAAATTCCCCAAAGTCACAATTGCTTGTCTCCTGAAAGGTTGCTTTGTC
The DNA here is from genome assembly GCA_018584345.1 of Thuja plicata. Taxonomy (NCBI): domain Eukaryota; kingdom Viridiplantae; phylum Streptophyta; class Pinopsida; order Cupressales; family Cupressaceae; genus Thuja; species Thuja plicata. Next base: position 1,448,664 of record MU227665.1, read on the forward strand.
CCTTCCAGGACTGTTTTCATATATGTGTCTTCAATAACTGTCAACTATGCCCAAAATCTAATTCAAGGTATACTTAGTGTATTCAATGCCTTTGATGTATGTTGAAAATCAGTTCTTGCCAATGAAAAAATTGACCTAAAAAGTCCAAAATTAGTCAGAATCCTATATTTTCATCTCGACATCAACCCACTTCTTTATCATCATCATACTTCTTATCCTAATCACCTCTTCCAAGTCATTTTTATTCTTCTCAATCATTCTAATCATTCCATCCTAAACATCCACAATCATCCTAATCCTCATCCTAATCATCCCTCTAATCC
>MU227665.1:1450628-1467725 GCA_018584345.1 Thuja plicata
CATTCCTCCATCTTATGACACCTCTCCATCTTATGACACCTTTCCATATGAAGATCCTCTCCTTACATATCAAGATCCACTTATCCTCCTTAACCCATCTCATGATCCCATTCCTAATCAAGATCAATACATCCCCTCCACCCCATCCAATGATTCCCCCCATGTCAATATTTAACCTTCACTTATCCTCCTCTTCATAAAGATATTCCTAATATCTCATCTACTAAATCCCTCCATGTCAAGATTAAATTACTCCATCGCATGATTCCATCCCATCCATTTCGTTGCATGATTCCCGTCCATCTCAAGATCCACTCACTCCAACACACAATCCTCCCCAAATTCAAGATCAAAGTGTCCATTGAAATCCATGTCATAATGCCTATCCCTCTCAAAATCCTATTATCCCTCCACATGATCCTAATCCTCCACAAAATCCCATCAAACCTATCCAATCCATCCATAAACCCCATTCACATGGACTCACATCTTGTGTTCAAAATAAAAAGTGTCCCATTGGAAAAAGAATGTCTCAAGATGTTGGTAAATCTTCCACCCCTTCTACTTCTGAAATTCTTCCATCTAAACTCAAATTTTCCCATCCCTCATCCTCCAAATCCATTTTAGGTCCTTGTGTCCAAAAATTCATCCCTTCCTCATCCACATCCATTTTGGGCCCTTATCTTCAAAACTCAATCCCTTCCTCATCCACATCCATGGTAGGTCCCTATGTCCCAAAAACAAATCCTTCATCCCTTCCATCCATTTTGGGTCTTTACATACCTTCATCTACCATACCCAAGTCCACCACTCCATAACCTCAAATCCATAATAAAGATCAACAAAAGCACACATCCTTGTATTCCTTCCAAAATTCACCCTCCATTATTCCATCCATTAACTCTCCAAAATATCCACCCTTGTGCACCCATTCCATTGCTATTAGAATCCATTTGGATGCCAAAGCTAAAATTCATAAAAGCCAAAATCCACAAAAAAAAACCAAGGAGCAACATGTCCCATCTAAAAGACATGTTCAAGAAAAGAAAAATATGATCCACAAGAAAGAAAATTCAAAAGGCCACCAAGGTCCAAATGAAAAAATTCAAACATCATGTGGATTCCCAAGCTACTTATTGAAGCAATGCATCTCAAAGAAAAATCAAATTTGGCATCCAACCTTGCTAATCCAAAGCTTCTTCCCTTCATAAATCCATTTTATCCTCCATTTAAAAATCCCACATCTCTCAAATTCATTTTGGATCAGAAAATACCTCAATCCACTATCCTAAATCCATCACCTCCTTCCTCTATTTTGGGTCCTTAATCCCAAAATCCACTACTCCGCCAACCTTCAAGGTGTGTGCCAATGATGATCTTTCCAACTCCCTTATCTATTTCTTCACAAGTCTTTCAACCTCTTATCCATTATCCACCAATCCTTCCCCATCCTCCCATCCCATTAATCCAACCCTGTTCATAAACCCTTATCCCCCTTCATCCCCCCATCCATTTCATCTCCCCTCCCACCATCCTACCAACATCTATGAGCATTTAGCTAAAAGTCCTTGATCCATGATATATATATAAAAAGACATCGCAAGGGATATCATCCATATAACTAGATGCTTGATTCCTTCCTCCATCTTCCTATCACATATCCATTTTTGTCCAAATCCACTTATATATCCATTTACTTATCCTCATTCCCTTGCACTCTATACTTGGAGGAAAGCTCCATCTATGCCTATTCTACCATACATATCTTCCACCTACCCTATCCATCATCCACCATCCTATTTAAGTCCATCATCCATTTCCCCTCTTTGATCTTGACTATCCTATACTTTCCCTCCACTCATATACTCCATGTTTCATATTCACTATCCATCATCCTATCTACATCCATCATCCTCTATCCATGTTTTATCTTGACTTCCTATCCATTTCCTCCATTTCATAGTACTTGTCTTATACATTTCCTCCATCCCCCTTCCATAATCCTATGTAATTCCATCCTTCTTTCCCATGTCTTTTGATCTTTATTACCCTATGCATTTTCTCCATAAATTATCCATTATTCTATCTTATCCATATTTTTCATATCATATCCCCTATCCTATTCATACCCTCCATGGCATATCTCTTCTCCAAATCCAATCCATTTTGCATACCATTTCTCTTCCTTACAAAACTAAAAGCACTCATACATCCATACATGCTTTGGACAATACAAGCCTTCCTCCCCTCCATGCATATCCTTTTCACAACTATCTATCCATCTCATTTATCCTTTATCCACCATCTCTTCATCCTTGATCTTCCCACCTCTAGTATGGGGGAATCCTTTGAAACATAGTCCTTGGATCCTAATCTACTCATTCCCCATTCTTCAGTCTTCCACTCACATCCCTTACACACCATCCTTCTCTTTCGTGCATCCTTTATCCTCGATCTTCCCATCCTTCATTTTCCTACAACTAGTGTGGGTCATTTCACTCCTTTACCTCCTAGTCCTTTAATATCATCCTTCAATCCCACATTCCCTATTCATCCATTCAATATTACATATCCATCCATTCCCTTCATTTATCTCCAATCCAATCCATCTCTCCATATCCATTATTCCTTGGTTCTCCCTTGTCATTGGTATGAATCCCATTCTATCAAATTCATATTCATCCATTAATATCTTATCTTCCTCATCCATTCTATATATCTTCCAATCATCTTATCCATTCCTCTTTCATTCTATCTATCTTCTAATCCAATCCATTTCTATCTATCTTATCATCCAATTCTCTCCTATTCTCCAATTCATCTTATCTTCCTCTCCTCCCATCTATTTATTCTTCCTTCCAACTTCCAATCATCTTATCCATTCCTCTTTCATTCTATCTATCTTCTAATCCAATCCATTTCTATCTATCTTATCTTCCAATTCTCTCATATTCTCTAATTTCTCTTATCTTCCTATCCTCCCATCTATTTATTCTTCCTTCCAACTTGCAATCATCTTATCTTCCTCTTCCATTCTATCTATCTTCTAATCCAAACCATTCCTCTTCCATTCTATCTATTTTCTAATCCAATCCATTCCTCTCCCTATCTATCTTCTAATCCAAGTCATTCCTCTTCTATTCTATCTATTTTCTAATCTAATCCATTCCTCTCCCATTCTATCTTCTAATCTAATATGTTCCTCTTCCATTCTATTTATCTTATATTCCACTTCATATATCTTCTTCCAATTCAATTCTATCTCATTCATTCCTCTTCTAATCTAATACCTTCCTCTTCTATCTAATTCCTCTTATCTTCCAATCTCATTTCATCTAATTCCTCTTCTTATAAAATCGCATTCCCGCACGACTGAGCTTACCGCATCAACACTGAGCTTTATTCTAGACACAATGACCACAAACATTTCCAAAAAATCAACATACAAATTTACTTTCCTAGTTTTGTTCTATTCACAAGCAATTGCCAGCGAATTCACGTTTCAATCAATCAATCTTTTGCCCATCAGGATGCATCCTTCCAGTGTTGGCTTTTCTATCAATTCTCACATCAAATCTGTTCATGGAAAGAACTTTTGGACTGAATGACCGCTTGGTCAGGATGCCTTTTTGTTGATTTTATCTTATGTTTCAATGTGTCCTCGTGACAACCTCGATCTTTAATAGCTTGGTTCATTATGGTGAGTACCTGTTGGAATACATGTCATTTGTGGTATGATCTTCTTGTCATATATTGTTAGTGCATTTGTGTTTGATGTTTAGTTATGACTATGTATGCCTCACTAGGGGCAGGATTCATGCATCTCAAATCCCTAAAAAGATCTGGGTGTATTGCATCTCCTCATGAGCAACATTTCATAGGTCTCATCATACTTGATATCTTGCATTCTTGTTCCTAACAACCTATTTGTCTGAGAGTCTAGTCCATGCAAAAGAACCATGTCACTTGTGTTTTCTAGCACATGGTGCATAAATCCTTTTGCAAAATCAAACTAGGGTGTGCTCTCCGATATTAACACAATAAAATCCCAAAAATATCATGTAGTTAGGTTGCATTCTAGTAAGGTCATATTGCACTTTGCATTTTGCTCTTAGTAAGGCTCCTATTTATTCATTATTCCCCCATCCCGCTAGGGGCATCATATCCCTGATCTAGCCTAAGTCTACCCCGACCCCCCAAGGAAGTGTCTTGCGACACCACCTAATTTCCCCCCTTTCTCTCTTCTTCCTCTCTTCTGCCTTTTTTCGAGAAAATTTCACAAAATTTATTTTTTTGTTATTTTCTCAAGGGGGCATCATCTCATCTCCCACCATAATTAATTTTCTCTCTAGGGCCTCTTATTTTCTTTTTTCTTTGACGTGGCGCCATCTCCGACACTGCATCAAAGAGAGGCAAAATGTAGACGTTGAAAATAGTCCTTATATTAATTTAATTAATATTCCCATAGCATTATAATTAATTTTAATTATTTAATTATATTTGTTATATTCTTCTATTTATTTAATTAAATTTATTTAATTAAATATAATTCACTTTCCTTAGTATTTAAATATAATTTAAATATTATCCCCTTTAATGTATTAAATTGCATTTATATACATTACCCCTCATTAACCCCTTTTAAATAAATTTTTAATTTATTTATTCCTCCACATTACTTAAATTCTACTAAACCATAATTAATCTAAACTTTATTTTAGATTAAACTAATTTGACCCTAGATCCTACCCTACCTCACATCACTCTCACCAAATAGACCTATTTATTAATTAACTAAGGTTAATTAAGCTAATTTCTTGATTCCTACACCAATTAGTCCTAATTATTTGCTCACACATGTGTGAGCAAATTTCCAATACACTTTTCCAAATAATCTTTATTTTGTGCCAACAAGGTTTCTTACACCTATGATGACACCCTCTTACACTTTCTAAAAGTGTCTCATTGGTCCAAAACTCTTACACCTCTTACAAGATCCTTCACATGTGTACTTTAAGTACACTTTGACCCATCACATCCAAAGTTGCTTACACATGTGTGAGAAAAGTGGGCCTCTTGCATGGCTTATGTGTCCCTCATGTGGCACCTATGTGGATTCCACATGAGCTCCACCTCATCCAAGCCCTCTCTCTCCTCCTAAAAATCTATAAATATAGGCCATTGTCAAAAGCAAATCATCTCTCATTTATGCATTGTTATCATGCTAGTTTAGTGCTAGAATTTTAGAGGGATTTTTCATGTTCATACTTTTAGATAATCTAGAAATAATATCTTAGGCATAATGGTGAATGAATCTAGTTCTTAGTTTCATTTTGATCTTGCATAACATGTTAGTGTAATCTTGCATTTTCATTCTCATCATTTAGGGGAATGACTTGAGACAAGTTCTTCATAATTGTTCTTGAGCTCTTCATTATCCATTACCTTGCATTCTAGTTTCCATCCATTAAATCATAGTGGGATTATGATATTGTGTTGGCAGAGCACACCCACAATTCTCTAAGAGAAAATCAACAAGGCTTGGGTGCACTTGTTTGGCTTATCGGAGGTTGTGATGGGATCTCTTGGTGTTTTCATAGTATGCTTATTAGACATGTTTAATATAGTTTATTGATTGTATATCTCTAACGTTTGCATGTCTTTGCATGCTCCCAACAGGTTAGGTTTCAACACATACACATTATTTGTGGGTGTTAATTCCCACTGGGGTTTTACCTTTAACATGGTTTCCTCGACAACAAATGTTGTATTATGGTGTTGGCATTTACTGTGTTATCATTTAATTTTGTTGATATGGTTTATAAAGTTTAAAGTTTAATAATCTATACTACAACTGATTCACCCCCCCTCTCAGTTGTCTTATGGATTGTTATTCCTAGCAATTGGTATCAGAGCTATTGGTCCTTAGAGAGAAAGTTTAACAGCTTGAGGTGATACTGAAGATGACTTACTACAGGAAGGATAGTCTGAAGTTTTATACTGAAAAATTTGACAGTTGGAAGAACAAGATGAGAACACATTTGCTATGTCTAGGAATTGATTACTCGATGATCACAAAGAATAATGAAAAGATAGTGACTGAGTATGAGTTAGAAAAGGCTTCTGAAGATCAGAAGAAGTTATTTTCATGTAATATGGTTGCAAGGGAATCTTTGATCAACGCTCTTTCAGAAGGAGAATTCACTAAAGTAAAATATTTGTACTCTGCACATGATATTTGGACAAGACTGGAAGCATTATATGTTGGAGACAAGTTTACAAAGAAAACAAAGTTACAGAACTGGAAGACAAAGAAGGAATCACTGAAGTTGAAAGAAAATGAGAACATTAGGTCATATGCACAGAGAATTACTGAAGTAGTTATAGGCATTAGAAACTCTGGAGGAACTTACAGTGAGGAAGAAGTGATTTAAAAGATACTTAGATCTTTGACACCTGTATACAGAACCAAAGTACAAGCTATAGAGGAAATTATACCTTTGACACCGAACTTCACCAGAGAAATATTGATTGGAAAGATAATACATTTGAGGCCACAGAATTGGGAGAGACTTTACCTAAAGTTGAGTCAGCATTTAAGGCAACCGTGCACAAGAACAAAAAGACCTTATCTAGAAATGCAAGCACTAGCGGTGGTGACATAAGAGAAGAGCTTGGAGCTTATGATGATGAATGGGAATAGATACAGGAGGAAGAAAGAAAGCTAGATGAAGTTGTGGCATTGATTTCTAGAAGAGAAAAGAGAGGTAAGGGTAAATTTGAAGGAAAATTACCTTTGAAATGTTTTTCATGTAACAAGATTGGTCATTTTGCATCTAGATGTCCTACAAGAGTTCCAAAGCACAAACCTAAGTTTTTCAAGTCTAAATATTCAAAAGACAAGGAATTTTATTATTCTAGTGAGGGTATATCAGATGATGATGATGGTGACTATGATGAAATTGGATTTATTGCTATAAAGGATGATGTACCTATGCATGAGGAAAAAGCTTTAGTATCTCAAGTTGAAAAGAAATTTGAATGGGTTATAGACAGTGGTTGTTCACATCATATGACAGGAGATAAAAATAAGTTTGTGAGTTTGAAAATACATGATAGAGGTGTTGTCAGATTTGGTGACAATGCTCCTAAGCTTATTATTGGAGTTGGATCTATCTCTTTGGATGGAAAGACTAACATTGACAATGTATTACTTGTTGATGGACTTAAGCATAATTTGTTGAGTGTTGGACAACTAGTGGACAAGGGTTATCAATTGAACTTCATCAATGGGAAATGTTCTATCAAGAGTAAAATAGGAGACTTGATCGCATCTGGTACTAAATCTAGAGGTAATGTATTTGAATTGAACACATCTGAAGCTTCTTGTTTTATTGCGAAGGTTGATGATAGTTGGTTATGGCACATAAGATTTTGTCATGTTAACTTTGATAACATTGTGAACGCAAGTATAACTAATGCAGTAAGATATCTACCTAAAATTGTAAAGTCATCTAATACTATCTGTAGAGAATGTGTTATGGGGAAGCAAACTAGAAGCACTTTCAAAAGCAAAGCTTATTCAGCTAAAGCAAAGTTGGATCTGGTACATACAGATCTGTGTGGTCCTACATGAACAAGATCATACTATGGTGAAAGGTACTTTATACTATTTGTTGATGACTTTTCTAGAATGATGTGGGTTACATATTTAAGAGAGAAATCTGAAGCATTTGACAAGTTCAAGTTATTCAAAGCAAAAGTTGAGAATGAATCTAGTTTAAAGTTGAAGTGTTTGAGATCAGACAGAGGAGGAGAGTTTATATCAGATTTCTTTAATGCATACTATGAAGAAAATGGAATACACAGATAGACTTCAGCCCCTAGAACTCCACAACAGAATAGGATAGCAGAGCCAAGAAACAGAACTATATTAGATGTTGCAAGGACTATATTGTTGGAAGGAAATGTGTCACATGTTCACTGGAGAGAAGCAGTTGGGACTGCTATGTACACACTAAATAGAATTCAGATCAGAGAAGGTACAAATAAAACTCCTTATGAATTATGGTTTAATCATACACCTACAGTGAAATATTTTAGAATATTTGGAAGTAAATGCTATATCAAGAGAGATGATGAGATAGGCAAGTTTGATGCTAGAAGTGATGAAGGAATCTTTCTTGGTTATTCCACTAAGAGTAAAGCTTATAAATATTTCAATCTAAGATTGAGGAAATTGATTGAAAGCATTAATATGAGGATAGATGAAAATTTTTAGATTCAAGAAAGGATATATGATTGTGGTAAGATTATAGAAACAAAAGAGGTTACTATTGAACCTGAAGAATCTTTGATGATTGATGATGAGATTGAAGATGAACATACTAAAGCTACTAAGACATTAAAGACACCAAGGTATGTTAAGAAGAACCATCCTGAAGATCAAATTATTGGTGATGCAAGAAAAGGCATGATGACTAAATCTAGATTTAGAAATGAGATCTATTTGATTTCTCAAGTTGAGCCAAAGACTACTAATGAAGCATGTAGAGATGAATCTTGGACTAAAGCTATAGAAGAATAAAAAGAACAAATAAAGAAGAATAATACTTTGGAATTGGTTCCAAGACCTAAGAACAAAAATGTGATTGGCACTAAATGGGATTTCAGAAATAAGATGGATGAGGAAGGAACAGTAGTAAGAAACAAGGCTAGACTAGTATGTAAAGGCTACTCACAACAAGAAGCTATAGACTATGAAGAAAAATTTTCTCCTGTTGCTAGATTGGAAGCTATGATATTATTCCTTACTTATGTTGTACATAAAGACTTAAAGGTTTATCAGATGGATGTGAAGTCAACATTCTTGAATGGTGATTTAGAAGAAGAAGTTTACATTGAGAAACCTGATGGTTTTCCTCTGATAGATGATGAAAACATGGTCTGCAGACTAAAGAAAGCACTGTATGGACTGAAACAAGAACCAAGGGCATGGTATGCAAGACTGGACAAATATCTACTTCATCTTGGTTTCAAGAAAGGTAATGCAAATAGTAATTTATACTTAAAAACTGAAGAAGATGGAATCTTGATTATAGAAGTTTTTGTTGATGATATCATTTTTGGAGGCAATGATAAGATGAGCAAGAAGTTTTCTAAAGAAATGAAAAATGAATTTGAAATGTCAATGATTAGTGAGATGAAATTTTTCCTTAGTTTACAAATTAATCAGAGTAAGAATGGCATTTTTGTATCTCAGACCAAGTATCTTAAAGAAATGTTGAAAAAGTTTGAAATGGAAGATTGTAAACCTATTGGAGCACCTATGGTGATAGGAAACAAACTGACTAATAGTGATGAGACTCAAAGTGTTGTTCAGACTAAGTATAGATTGATGGTTGGAGGTCTATAATATCTAACACACACTAGACCAGATATTACCAATGCAATTGGAATTGTGGCTAGATATTAGGCAGATCCTAAAGAAACACATTTGCTGTTGTGAAAAGAATTTTCAGATATCTGAAAGGGACAATAGAATATGGATTATGGTATGAAAAATATGATGATTTTACATTGCAAGCTTTTACTTAGGCTAATTGGGCAGGTAATGTGGATGACAGGAAGAGTACAAGTGGTGGTGCATTTTTCCTTGGGAAAAGGTTGGTTTCTTGGTTGAGCAAGAAGCAGAATTGTATTACTCAATCTACTGCTGAGTGAGAATATGTTTTTGCTGCAATAAATTCCACATAAGTCGTTTGGATGAAACAAATGCTGGAAGACATTGGAATAACTTTCAAAGAGCTAGTGGTTATTCATTGTGATAATACTAGCACAGTAAACATGTCAAAGAATCTTGTAATGCATTAAAAAACTAAGCATATTTCTATTAAGTATCATTTCTTGAGGGAGAAGGTAGCAAATAAAGAAATTAGACTGGAGTACATTAGCACAAAGGAATAGATAGCAGATATATTTACCAAACCTTTGCCAAAATATGATTTTGAATATCTTAAAGGAATGCTTGGGGTGGTGGCCCCTCCCAGTGATAATTAATTGATATAGATATGCATCAGTCTAGTGATTTTCAGAGCTATATCACTCTCTGGACTTGATGTATGGATCTACTCCTTAGAGGGAGTGATCGCGGGAGAATACTATGGAGTACATTTGGGTGATCTTGCACCTAATTGTTGGACATGAAGATTTGAAAGAGATACACCTTACAAAATAATACAGATGAGTTATGGCACCCTTTTCCATTGCTGCCAAAGGGGGAAGGAATCTATGTGAAAATCTCTACTATTTTGGGGAGATTTGTGTTGAGGATATTGAGAAGATTGTATTGAGAGAGTACTTTTTGGTTGATGAATATGGATTTTATCATATGTCACCATCAATGCCAAAGTGGGAGATTGTTGGATGATATGAGTTTTGGTTACTGATCATGTTGTTGATATTCATGTTTTTTCACTAATGTCAACATATATTTATGTGGAGAAGATAGACTGGCTACTTGACTGGAAGAAGTGTATGGACACTATACAGATGATTCAGAATGATCAAAGTTGGAATTTAGCAAAAGGATGTGTACTGACCTTATTCCTAAGGTCACTTGACTAAAGGTTACATATTGTGGATGTTACAGTTGATTTGGTGAAGACTGGTTTTCTAGACTGTAACTATGATTTTGGACATAGTATGTCTCTGTGTTTCTGGTATATCTTTCTGTAGAAGATATTTCAGATGATGCAAGCTTACTAGTGGATAGCCGACATATGTTATATTAATGGTTTGAGTTCAATTATTGTTTTTTTACTGGTGACGTCAGTTGTGGCATGTATTTTGGAGAAGACCTATTTACTGGCCGACTTCAAACATGTAGTGTGTGAAATTAATTATGAGCGTGGATTGCAGATCTGGAAGTATATGTGATGGATTGTAATTGATGTTTACTTGTTATAGGTATTGTGTGTATCTTAGCAAGGGGTTATATAATTATTTATATGATGGAAAGCCTTAATCATTCGACCTAGTTAATTATGTATTAGGAAAGCTTAACTGGCTGACCTAATGAATTATTGTAAGAGGGTATATATGAATGATATTTTCTCATGGAGAAGATGTGGTAGAGAATAAAGGATAGAGATGTGTGGAAGTTGCGAAGCTTGTTGACTGCTGGATATAGAGCAGAGTTGATGATTGTTATACTTCATTAGAACTGACCAAGCAAAGACAGTTGCTATCAGATAGTTCATTGGATTATGTATTTGACTTATACACTTGATTCGGATTGTAAATCCTTGAGGGTGGCTTTAACCTTCTTTGGGTAGTGTGCCTTGGTAGTGAGCCTACTATTTTATTTGACTCCTAACAGGGTATGTCTCCTAATAGGGACTGTGTATTGTAATATTGTAACAAGCTCCTAACAGGGCTAATATCTTTTAACAGGGGTACTATACTCTTAGTACATTATTTGTGGGTGCTAATTCCCATCGGGGTTTTACCTTTAACATGGTTTCCTCGACAAAAAATATTATGTTATGGTGTTGGCATTTACAGTGTTATCATATACTTTTGCTAATATGGTTTATAAAGTTTAAAGTTTAATAATCTATGCTACAACTGATTCACCCCCCCTCTCAGTTTTCTTGTGGACTGTTATTCCTAAAAAATTCTTGATCATTCCTATTAGGGTATATCATGCGTGGTCCATACATAATTTTTTAATTTTAATCTTTACTTCTCCTTGTTGGTTCCAACTCAACAAATTTGTCTTGTCTTAAAGATCTTCTTCCTAACATAAATTTATCACTTATATGTTATAGAATTTCAAAAGTAGAGTTGTCACTTCCTTTATCAGAAAGAAATTAATATCTCACCATTCTGGGTTCTTGTCTCCATTAAAGTCTTAATATTCATATTATTTACAAAGATCCTAAGAGTTCTTCAAACTATCCTTACAGATAATTCCCCAGTAGAGTCGCCAATCTATTGGTGCTCAAATAAACAGATTGGATTTCCTATGGACTTTCCAATCCAATGATGGGAAACTGAAGTGATTTGGAAAACTAACAAGGTTTCAACCAAGACAAGGCTAAATCTTCTACAATCCTGGCTCTGCAAAACCAAGGCTGGTAAGCCTATACCTTAGATTTGTCCTCCAAATCTCAAGGCTTTTTATAGAAGATAAAGTGTACTTCAAACTTTTTTCTCTCACAATATGGAAAGGTACTTGAAAGAAATCTTAAAACTAAAAGCAGTGTGTCACAAAATGCTAGCTAAAATGCTTTAATATGTTAAGTGAATGTTTGTGAATATAAATGTGAAATTGAAAAGTGCAGATGGATAGAATATCATAAAACTATGAACAATGAACTAAATAATCATAATCCAATATGTATATAGACCAGTGCCTTATTTTCTCATGGGCAATAGAGTCAAAATCATCCCAACCCTATGTATAACCTTAGAGATAGTTTACAAGAAACATATCACTTCAAAGGTGTTATGAAATGAGAATATAACCTAAGATAATTCAGAGTTATCTCAATTGAATATCAATTTTCAAATGACAGGTCGATTGATTGTAGCCAAAATCAATTGAATTTAACCATGCAAGATGAGAAGACCAATTGATAATAGAAACTATGGATTTGATCAGGAATTTGCTACACCAAACTATCACTTTGAAGAAAATCTATAGATTTTATCAAAGGGACTAATTGAAAATGAAAATCAACCTATTCCCACAGATGAGAGAAAAGGGGTACTTATCTTTATTGATTTTAGAAAAATGGTACAATTAGATCCATGTTACAGTTGTTGATCAAAACTATCCAATTTGGCTATAGTAACCATAATAATGAATTCTTCTCTCTTCACATGGTCTTGGTATCCTTATTTATATGTAGTTCAAAGGATGCAAACAAGCCTCAAACCGATATGCCTCTTGATAACTATTACCTAATCCTAGGATCAACAACTGAACAATTATAACTATATATCAGGAATGATTAGTCATCCTTGTCTGAAAAATAGTTATTGACCAAAAGAAATCAGAATAATGGTCACTAACAATCAGTTATGATTTGTTGGAGATAATTTAGAATAATAATTCTATGTTAAGACATTATGGTACTTCGACCATACTTTCATCCATATATTTATGCTTCTGATAATGGATATTATCTTTTGCATGTCGAATAGCTTCATCATGTTGATCAAAGAAGTCAATATCGTTAACCACCCTCTGATATTTCCTTTATCTTATACATAATATGTGTTAACCTTCATTATTTCACCCAGGTCACATTGCTCTATCAACATATAATTACTTGTTTTTCCACCTTTAAAAACCCTGCATGTCGATGACGTATCAAACAATACATAAAAACCCTAAGAGATATAAAATATAATTAAGAGAGTTAAAGATAACTCCCTGTCAACATAGTCACTCAGACTTAATGGTTCTCCATCTATCAAAGACATGTGGCATCATCACGTAATGCTTTGATGAATATAAATTATGCATCTTTGCTTATAGGCATTGTGCCCACCATTGATACCCTCTATAGTTTAACAATCGATCATATTTCTTAAACTATCGTGGGCCTGAGACACATGTTAGGATTGTGCAATGCCTTGGAAGAGTAAGAGTCATGCATCTCTATTGTGAGTCATTACACCAACCGTCAATTCTCATCAAACTTAATCGCTACTTAATCTTATGTTTTTTGTTAAAACTTGGTCATCTTTTGATCTTGGTTAAAATAACACCATCGATTAGACCCATGTGCCAAATGATGAGGCTTTAGTAAGCCAAACTTTAATCTTTCGTCCAAACCACCGTGTAACCTTGTCATCTCGATCAACCAACCACATTCTTCCATATGTATCCTTGTTGTCACACTGTCTCAGCCTCGGTGGGTCTGGGACACACATCGACATCGAGTGTTCTCTTAAAGCTTAAATATCTTCATCATTAGTCTTAAAGGAAAGCGTTGGCCGTTAATTTTGTTCAAACTAAGAAAAGCTTTAACTGTTGATCTACGTTCTTCACCGTTCATATTTTAGTGGGACCATAATACATGGTGATCAGGTGTGATGCCTTAAATGGATAGATAACATGCATCTTTTGTTTGAGGAAACAATACCGACCGTCGGATGGATTTTTACTTGCTCGATGTATAATCCTACTTTGATTTTTGTCAACCAAGATCAGAGGACACGTGTAAGCCAGGCACATTCATTCGAAGGTTAAAAATATGCATCTCTAGGTCTGAGTTATTACGCCAACCGTAGATCTTGTTTGATTTAATCGACGGTTAACATGTTTCATCTTGGAACCCTAGTGGGGTCGAAACACGTGGCAACATCGCGCATTGTATCAAAGGTTAAAGATCTTCATCATCTACTTTAAGGAAAATCATCAGCTGTCGGATGAAGATGGATCTCCTTGTTGATTAAACTGATGTTGAACCTGCCTAACCGAGATCTTATCTGACATGTGTCAGCTGGGCATGATGCCTTAAAAGGTTCAAGATCTTCATCTTGTCAATTGAGGGATAACACCAGTCGTCGATCTTTGGAAAAGGGCAAGTTTCAGGGGACCTGCGAGGAGGTAAAACTTGTTTAAATAACCCGCGAAAAGACTTACAATGACTAGTTTATGAATTCAAAAATTTGTAGACCGCAGAATATAAGATTTTAAACATAGCAAATTTAACAAAATAAATGCATAAATTAATAAGATGAATGCACAAGTTAGAATATTTGCTAGTATAAATTGTAAAATGAAAGGAATAAATAATGAAATAAAATGATAAAATTTAAATAATAAGGGCACAAAATATACTTTCCTAAACTATTTAAACATGTCTTTTTTAAACTTGTGAATCTGGGTTCCACAGGGTCAACAAGAAAAACTCAACATTCATTAGAATTTCATAATAAAGACTTTCATGTCCTCCTCGGTTAAGAGATTTATCTGTAACAATGGTTAAACTGATACAGTAATAATCTAATTCAAATGCAACTTTGTTTGCAAATTTTTAGATCTATTCTAAGTACATAATACCTCTGATCAATTTGTTCACTTCAGTTCCTCTGACTCTTCATACTTTGTTCTGCTCGGTAAATGTTGTTTCCTCTGTCGCTCGGTGTTGTCTGCAGAAATGCTCGATTCTATCTTCAACTTGTTTCATTAATCATGCATGAATTTTACATGTGTGCACATCATTCATATCTTAATGAATCTCTTGTCTCTTATGTAGACATCATAACTCATTTAATTTCCATCCTTAATATTTTTTTGCTTAATCTCCATTGTTGTCTTTGTCGCTTAAACCTTCCTCGACAGTTGTGTCAAAAACACGTTTCAATCTTCTCTGTTTGATCATCCTTGAATTTTCATGTTGTTTGATCATCACAACAAATATTATCATTTACCTTGGAATCATCAATTTTCCATTGATGACATGTAATTGATTAAATGTTTGATAATGTTAAGTTGAAAGATAATGTAGGTCATTAAATCAGTTAATGGACTATATTGTCATTGATGTCAACTTGATATCATCTGTACGGTCATGTACATAATGCCAAATACTTCAGAGAACCAAAGGAACCAAAGTTATGCTTTCAGTAATACATAAAAGTCAAGTATTCACTAAGTGACAAACAACACCGATGGAGTGCACACCGACAGACAGAGCAAAGAAGAACAGTCACAGTGATACCCGACGATCAGAAGCATAGTGTTGCCCGATGAAGAAAAACTACAGAATGCCCAATGAGAAAATTTAGAAGGTTGCCCGATGACCAAAGATACAGAGTTGCCCGATGAGTAAAATTCCAATGATGCCTGATGAACGGAGATCACGAAGCTAACTAGAGTCTCACCGACGGATCAGTCAGTTGTCGTCGATGACTAACTGCAGTGGTGACTAATAGAACATAGAGTTTAGAAAATGAAAAAATATCTAGCTGGCAGAGCTAAAAATAGACTTAACTGGTTGTCTACTTTGTTTTATTTGACTAGAGATAAGTGATTTATTTAAAGATGATTTATATAGTTGGCAAGAAGATATCTATGAGACAAATTAAGAGTTATGCTTTAAATCTAATTGGATGGATTATTTATCACGCCAAGAATCAAGAATCAAGAATCAAGAAACAATGAATATTATGTCTATATAAGAGACAAGCTTAATTCATTTACGAATGGGATTAAGGGGAGTGAATAGAAAGAGGATGCTGAAGAGAAACTGATAAAGAACAACTTCATGCAGTGTTGATCAGAGCTAAGGAATTCCGCAGACACTAATGAACAGTGAGCACAACATCACAGAGAAGAAAGTATGGAGCATAAGGATTGAATTGATACATTGGTCAGAGAGGTAATGTACTTAAATAGATATGAAAATATGCAATTCAAGTTGCAATATGAACAGGTCATAGTGTTTCAGTTTAACCATTGAAGCATCAAGTCTCTTAACCGAGCAGGACTTAACAGTCTTCTATATATTGAAGTAAATCTCAAGTATTGCCAAAAAGGTTGATTCATGAAAGTAGCATTGGACTTGACTGATACCTATTGACAGTCTAAGAAGGAGTCTGATTCAAGGATGGTAGAAATAAATGCCCGATACTAGGTGACAACCTCTATGTATAAAATCTTCTAACAAGTTTGCACTTAATAGTGTGTTTGTAACCTTTGACAGGGTTGGATCCTAATAGGGCTCACTTCAGAAGAGTTAAAATTTGGGGTACCGGTACCAGTGGTTTTTCCCTTAACAGGGTTTCCATGTTAAAATTCATGTGTTATGTGTGTATGATTCATTTCTTTATTGTCTTGCATTTTACATAGCTAACTTTGGATTGATCGGTATACTCTACTTATTTATTGAGTTTCGGTAAATAGTTATATTGCTTCGGTAATCAAGAAAGAATAAGGATTGACAGAGAAAACCGATAGACAGTTAATCATTATTAGTATTTCATGACATGCATCTTATAGGGACATAATAATCTACGATTTATTGATTGGTGGTTAAGTTTGAAGGATAAATTTTTGAGGCCACTGATTCACCC
>MU227665.1:1468449-1487894 GCA_018584345.1 Thuja plicata
AGAAGAGATAGTGAAAGTGAAAGTGAAGAAGAAGATCTAGATGAAATAGAAGCACTTATGGCTAGAAGAATGCAAAGAGGCAAAGGTAAATACAAAGGCAAGTTACCACTTGTATGCTTTAATTGTATAGAGATTGGACACTTTGCTGCTAGATGTCCTAACATAAGAAAAGATGACATAGTTAATGATAGATCTTTTGAGAAGAAATCTGAAAGAGGTGATAACAAAGATTATAGAAGTTACTGACAATCAAAAAGAAGAGATACTTGAGACTATAAGGACAAAGGCAAGAAAGCCAGCTACCTAGCTTCTTGAAAAGATGAAGATACTAACATCGAACCTGATGAAGACATCAAGATGGTGTTTGTGGCTGTGAAAGATGATTAAGATGAAGATGAAAGGTATGTAGAAACCGCACTCATATCTAAGGTTAGCAAGAATGACATCTAAATTATAGATAGTGGTTGCACTCACCACATGACTGATGACAAAGAAAATTTTAACACTTTTGAGTAATATAATGGTGGTATAGTAAGAATGGGTAATGATACACCTTGTCCCGTTGAAGGTAAAGGAACTATAATGTTGAATAACCTGATTCAATGTGAAAATGCTTATTGGGTAAAAGGATTGAAATATAATCTGTTGAGTGTTTCTCAGCTAAATAATTCAGGTCATAGAGTAGCATTTGAGAATAAGAAGGCAAAGATCTTCAATGAATCAAGAAGATTGATTGGTACCGGTGAATAGACAAAAGGTAACTTATTCTATTTGAATGATACTAAAACCAATTTCTTAATGACTATAAATGAAGACATATGGTTGTGGCACAAAATATTGTGTCATGTGAATTTTGACAACATGATGAAAATAAGAAGAAGGAGAAATGTAAGAGGCTTACCGACGATGTCAAAGCCCGACAACATCATGTACAAGAATTGTCAAAAAGGTAAGATGACAAAGTCTAGTTTAAAAAGTAAAACCCATACATCTGATGATATTCTTGAATTAGTCCATACTGATCTATGTGGACCAATGCGGACAAAGAGTTATTATGGACATAGATATTTTATTCTCTTTGTTGATGATTACTCTAGAATGATGACAGTTATGTTTCTAAAAGATAAATCTGAAGCATTTAAGATGTTTAAATGGTATAAGGCTATGGTAGAAAAACAAAGTGGTAAGGATTTGAAATGCTTGAGATCAAATAGAGGAGGAGAGTTTATATCAAATGAATTCACTAATTTCTGCAATGAGCATGGTATAAAAAGATAGGTTTTTGCACCAAGAACACCATAGAAAAATGGGATTGCTGAGAGAAGGAACATATCCATAGTTGATTGTGCTAGAACACTGATGATAGAGGAAGGCATCACCCAAATCTTCTAGAGGGAAGCTGTCAGTATTGTTGTCTACACATTAAATAGAGTACAATTGAATAAGGACACAAAAAAGGCACCCTATGAGCTATGGTATGGTAAAACACCCAATGTAAGTTACTTCAAAATCTATGGTAGTCAATGTTATATCTTAAAGGATGATAGAAATGGAAATCTTGATGCCAAGAGTGATGAAGGTATATTTCTAGGGTATTCCACCAAAAGCAAGGCTTATAAATGTCTTATTAAGGCCTCTAACAAAATTGTTGAAAGTGCAAATATGAAGATAGATGAATTTGCAGAAAAGAATCAGCTGGAAAGCACAAAAGAACCAGAGGACTACAACAAGTTTGTATAATTTGAAGAACCTAACACTTTTCCTGAGCAATAGTGCTTAATTCTAGAGCAACAAAACAAAATGTTGTAACCGAAGGTCAGGCTGTAAATACCAACGGTCAGGATAATGATCAAAATAATGTGCAAGGTAATGAAGAACAGAATGAAGAACAAAATGATGATCAAATGGATAGACAAAGAGTTGTACCTGTACTTTCCAGATATGTAAGAAGGAACCATCTAGAGATCCAGATCATAGGAGATAAGAAAGTTGGTACAAGAACAAGAAGTAAGTCTCTAAACACAAGTTGTTTAATTTGTGAGTTTGAGCCAAAATATGTCAATGTTGCACTTGATAATGAAGAATGGATAAGTGCTACATGAATAATGAGATTGAGTAGATTGAGAAGAAAAATACATTGTCACTTGTGCCAAGACTAGATGACAAGAATGTCATTGGTACTAAATGGATATTCAGGAACAAGCTGAATAAGAATGGAGAAGTCACAAGAAACAAAGCAAGACTAGTATGCAAGGGGTACGCACAAGATGAAGGTATTGACTAATGAGAGACCTTTGCACCCATTGATAGGCTAGAAGGTGTAAGAATACTACTTGCTTATGCTACATTCAAAGGATTCAAGGTATACCAGATGGATGTCAAGTCAACATTCCTAAATGGAATACTTGAAGAAGAGGTATACATTGAGCAACCAGAAGGATTTGTAGATCCAGACAAGAGAAACATGGTATGTAGACTTCATAAAGCCTTGTATGGATGAAACAAGCTCCTAGAGCCTGGTATGAATGACTTCATTCCTATCTTATAAGTATTGGATTTGTAAGGACTAGTGAAAATAGTAATCTTTATTTGAAGGAAGATACTGATGCCAACACTTTGATTGCTGAAATATTTGTTGATGACATCATATTTGGAGGCAATGATATGCTATGCAAATCATTTTATAATGAGATGAGCAAAGAGTTTGAGATGTCTATGTTTGGATAGATCAAGTTCTTTCTTGGTCTACAGATCATGCAACAATGTGAAGCTATTTTCATTACACAGTCCAAATACATTAAAGAGGTCTTGAAAATATTCAAGATAGAAGATTCCAAACTAGTTGGAACACTGATGGCTACTGGATGTAAGTTGAAAAAGGACAAGACATCAGAGGTAAATCAGACTTTGTACAGATCAATGATTGGAAAACTCATGTATGTTGTACACACTAGACCAGATATTGCACATGCAGTAGGAATAGTTGTAAGATGTTTTGCTAATCCTAGAGAATCACATGTGACTGCCGTGAAAATAATTTTAAGATATCTAAAGGATACCGAGGGATATGGCTTATGGTATAGAAGAGAAGGAAAATTTGAACTTAAGGTGTTTATCGACGCTGGTTGGGCTGGAAATCTTGATGAGCGGAAGAGCACAATTGGAGGAGCATTCTTTATGGGTGACAGACTTGTCACATGGATTAGCAAAAAGCAAGGACGCATCTCTCAGTCTACTACAGAAACATAGTATGTTGTTGCTGCTGCAAATTGCTCAAATATTGCATGGATCAAACAGTTACTGGAAGGTATGCATATGAAGATCCTAGAACTAGAAATTATCTATTGTGATAACACCAGTGCAATAAACATTTCCAAGAATCCAGTCATGCATGCTAAGAATAAACACATTGCAATCAAGTATCATTATTTAAGAGAACAAGTTCAAGAAAAGGAGGTGACACTTTAGTATGTGCAATCCAAAGAACAATTAGCTGATATCTTCACCAAGCCACTGCCCAAGGATACATTTGAATACTTGAGAAAGAGACTAGGGGTCAAACCCTTGTCTACCAGTCAGTAAAATGACTAGAAGGCTGCATCAGCCTACATATTATCATTAATGTTGATGCAAGCAAAGAGATGAACTTCAAGGCTACATCTATATACAGACAAGTATATATCAGCACCGAGCACTAGAGCATATTGTTGTATTGCTGATGGATAAGGGAAACTCAAGGAATATATTATGGATGGAAAGAAGTGATTGTTTGACATTAATGTCAGATATTTGTGAAGATATTTTTTTGGCATTTCTGTCAAAGGGAGAGAGATTATCCATATTATCACATCCTTCTGTAAAAGGAGAGAGATTATCCATTATCACATTACTCCAATAGGGAGAGATTATATCCTTAGGGAGAGAAATTGTATGGAAAGATTATACAAAGGGAGAGTTGCTAACAAAAGAAAAGACATCAAAAGAGAAGAACAGTCAAGGGAGAGAAATTGACACAAGGAGAGAACACAACACATCAGAAGACAAAGAGCTGCAAGAATCAAATTTAAGCTAAAACAGAGCTTACCGATGGTCAGACATTTATCGGTTAACAGAACAAAAGATTGGTAGTTTGATGAATCTCAACTGTTGTATTTCATATTGTATTAGAAATAGTATAGTGTGATAATATATTATGTTGCCATCAGTGCCAAAGGGAGAGATTGATGACATGTAACTGATTGAATGTTTGATAATGTTAAGTTGAAAGATAATGTAGGTCATTAAATCAGTTAATGGATTGTATTTTCATTGATGTCAACTTGATATCATATGTATGGTCATGTACATAATTCCAAAGACTTCAGAGAACCAAAGGAACCAAAGTTATGCTTTCAGCAATACATAAAAGTCAAGTATTCACTAAGTGACAAACAACACCAACAAAGTGCACACCGATAGACATAGCAAATAAGAACATTCACAGTGATACCCAATGATCAGAAGCATAGTGTTGCCCGATGAGCAAAGTTAGAAGGTTGCCCGATGACCAAAGATACAGAGTTGCCCGGCGAGTAAAATTCTAATGATGCTCGATGGACAGAGATCATGAAGCTAAATGGAGTCTCCCTGACAGATCAGTCAGTTGTCGCCGATGACTAACTGTAGTGGTGACCGACAGAATAGAGATTTCATAAAAAGACAAAATATCTAGCTAGCAGAGCTAAAAATAGACTTAACTGGTTGTCAAATTTGTTTTATTCGACCAGAGATAAGTGATTTATTTAAAGTTGATTTGTATAGTTGGAAAGAAGATATCTATGAGACAAATTAGGAGTTATGCTTTAAATCTAATTTGCTAGATTGTTTATCACGCCAAGAATCAAGAACCAAGAAACAATGAATATTATGTCTAAATAAGAGACAAGCTTAATTCATTTACGAATGAGATTAAGGGGAGTGAATAGAAAGAGGATGTTGAAGAGAAACTGATGAAGAACAACTTTATGCATTGCTGATCAAACAAGCTGAAGGAAGACCTAAGGAATTCTACAGACACCGACGAACAGTGAGCACAACATCACAGAGCAGAAAGTATGGAGCACAAGGATCGAATTGATACATTGGTCAGAGAGGTAATGTACTTAAATAGATCTAAAAATCTACAATTCAAGTTGCAATATGAACAGGTCATAGTGTTTCAGTTTAACCATTGAAGCATCAAGTCTCTTAATCGATCAGGACTTAACAGTCTTCTATATATTGAGGTACATCTCAAGGAGTGCCAAAAAGGTTAATTCATGAAAGTAGCATTGGACTTGCCCGATACCTATTGACAGTCTAAGAAAGAGGCTGATTCAAGGATGGTAGCAATAGATTCCCGATACTAAGTGACAACCTCTATGTATAAAATCCTCTAACAAGGTCACACTTAATAGTGTGTTTGTAACCTTTAACAAATTTGGCTCCTAATAGGGCTCACTTCAGAAGAGTGAAAATTTGGGGTATTGATCCCAGTGGTTTTTCCCTTAACAGGGTTTCCATGTTAAAATTTATGTGTTATGTGTGTATGATTCATTTCTTTACTGTCTTGCATATTACATAGCTAACTCTGGATTGATCGGTATACTCTGCTTATTTACTGAGTTTCGGTAAATAGTTGTACTGCTTATCAGTAATCAAGAAAGAATAAAGATTGACTGAGAAAACTGACAGACAGTTAATCATTATTAGTATTTCATGGCATGCATCTTGTAGGGACATAATAATCTGATATTTATTGATTGGTGGTTAAGTTTGAAGGATAAATTTTTTAGGCCACTGATTCACCCCCCCCCCCCCCCCTCTCAGTTATTACTAATAGCCATCTCATCATTTTAGTCAGCCTCATTTTGATTTATTACTCAGTCAATACCGTGATGTGTTGGTGATCCCTAACTCGGTTATTATTGTGCTCGGTATACACTATATTTACTCGGTGTATATAGAACTCTTCAATTACCGACCGCATAAACTTTGTTTATTCTAGATCTTTAACTCATAATAGATGTTTGTTACCATAATGATAATCAAATAAGTTGACATCAATGAAAATACATTAACTAATTAATGTCTATCATCACGTTTGTAACTCGGTTGATCATCAACAAAATGACTTCAAACATACAATCAGTTGTAGTTCATCAATCTCTCCTTTGGCATTGATGATAATACAATATGAAATATGCAATACTAAAATGCTATAGAATACCAAACTATTTTTCTACAACTATATGCAAAATATTGTAGCTCTCCCTAGCTTGTATATATAATGTATCAGCATTAAAAACTCACCATGCAGACTCTCCCTGCAGATTTAACTTTTTCTATTCTTGAATTGAATATTTTCTCTTTTTGTAGATATATATTTCATTTCTCTCCCTTTCTCTTTTCTCTCCCTTTCTATTTTCTTCTTTTCTCCCTTTAATGGATAAATATTTCATTGATCATTCTCTCCCTTTGACAGAAATGCCAAAAATAAATATACAACTCTTAATTAGCCAAAAAAATATCTCTGGTTTTTGGTTTAGTAGAGTAAGTACCTTGTAGTGTACTGATATGTCATTTTCAGTCCAATTCACCTTTGCATCAACATGATTGATATTTTGATTACATGCAAGTTTATGTAACCTCCTAGTCAGTTTAGTGACCGATGGACAAGGGACAAAGCCCTAGTCTACTCCTCAAGTACTCAAATGTATCCTTTGGTAAGGGTTTAGTGATTATGTCAGCTAGTTGTTCTTTTGATTGTACATATTCCAGTATAACTTGTTTTTCTTGTACTTGTTCCCTCAAGTAGTGATACTTGATAGATATGTGCTTTATTTTTGCATGCATCACCAGACTCTTTAAAATATTTATTGCACTAGTGTCATCACAATAAATTATCACTGGGTCAGTGATCTCTTCATTCATACCTTTCAAAATTTGTTTGATCCATGCAATGTTCAAATAGTTTGCAGCGACAACAACATATTCTGCTTCTGCAGTTGACTGAGATATGCATCCTTTCTTTTTACTTATCCAAGTAACTAATCTTTCTCCCACAAAGAATGCTCCACCAATAGTGCTCTTTCTATCATCAATGTTCCCAGCACAATCAACATCTGTGTAAAATTTCAGTTCAAATTTTACTTCTCTCTTGTACCGCAATCTATAATCTTCAGTGTTCTTCAAGTATCTAAAAGTTCTCTTTACAACAGTCATATGTGATTCCTTAGGATTAGCAGAAAATCTTACTACAATTCCAACTGCGTGTTCAATGTATGGTCTTGTGTGTACAACATACATCAACTTTCCAATAATAGATATTTACAATGTCTGATTTACCTCGGTTGTCTGATCTTCTTTGGTAAATTTGCATCCTGTAATCATAGGTGTTTCGACTGGTTTTGATTCTTCCATTTTGAATGTCTTTTGTATTTCCCTGATGTATTTGGATTGAGTAATGTAGATTCCTTCAGCCTGTTGTAAAATTTGCAAACCAATAAAAATTTTGATCTCTCCAAACATTGACATTTCAAATTCTTTCCTCATTTCATCAGGGAATGATTTGCATAAGTCATCATTTCCTCCAAATATAATATCATCAACAAAAATTTCAACAATAAGGGTCTTATCATTATTTCCTCCTTTCAAATACAAATTGTTGTTATCACTTGTTCTAAGAAATCCAATACTGATAAGATAGGAGTGTTGTCTTTCATACCATGTTCTCGGTGCTTGTTTCAATCCATATAATGCTTTGTGTAACTTACATACCATGCTTTCCTGAGTAGGATAACCAAAACCTTAAGGTTGTTCAATGTATACCTCTTCTTCTAGTATTCCATTTAGAAATGTAGATTTAACTCCATCTGATATAATTTGAATCCTTTGTATGCAACATAAACAAGTAATATTCTAACTCCTTCAAGTCTAGCAATGAGTGCAAAAGTTTCTCCATAGTCAATACCTCTTCTTGTGCATATCCTTTTCATACTAGTCTTGCTTTATTTCTAGTTGCATCTCTATTCTCATTCAATTTGTTTTTGTATATCCATTTGGTGCCAATGACATTCTTATCAGTCAGTCTCGGTACTAATGTCCATGTTTTTTTTTTCTATATCTGATTAATTTCTTCATTCATTGCACTAATCCATTCTTCATTTTCAAGTGCATCTTTAACAGTCTTAGGTTCAAACTCACAAATCAAACATGTGTTTTTATTCAACTTACTTTGTGTCATCATGCCAACTCTTTTATCTCCAATAACCTGATTCTGTGGATTATTTCTTCTTACATATTTTGCAAGTACGGGTTCAATTCTTTATTCTTCATTGTGTTCTCCAGTTGGTATATCATCATGATCTTCAATTGCAACATCTTCCTGATTCTTGGTTGGTGCATCTTGATGCTCGGTAACATTAACCTATTGCTTGGTAATGTTAGGTTTTTTCTCAAGAAAAGTGTCAGGTTCCTCAATGTAAACAAATCTACTATAGTCTTATGGTTCTCTTTTACTTTCCTCTTCATTTTTCTTAGCATATTCATCAAATTTTACATTTGCACTTTCAATGGTCTTGTTAGAAGACTTGTTCAAACATTTATAAGCTTTTCTCTTAGTAGAATATCCTATAAATATTCCTTCATCACCTTTTGAGTCAAATTTCCCATTTCTATCATCTTTTAGAATATAACATTGACTTCCAAATATTCTAAAGTAACCATACCATAATTCATAAGGTGTCTTGTTTGTATCTTTCTTCAGTTGTACTTGGTTCAATATGTATACAAAGGTACTAACATCTTCTCTCCAGTATACTTGTGCAATATTCTTTTCAATCATCAGTGTTCTAGCACAATCCACAATTGATCTATTTCTTCTTTCAGCAATCCCATTCTATTGTGGTGTTCTCAATGCAAAGACCTATCTCTTAATTCCATACTCATTACAAAAGTTAGTGAACTCATCAGAAATAAATTCACCTCCTCTTTCATATCTCAAACATTTTAGTTATTTACCACTTTCTTTTTCTACTTTAGCTTTGTACCATTTGAACATCTTAAATGCTTCAAATTTTTCTTTTAAGAACATAACAGTCATCATTCTAGAGTAGTCATCAACAAATAAAATAAAGTATTTGTTACCATAATAAATTTGTGTTCTCATTGGTCCACATACGTCTGTATGTACTAACTCCAAAATATCATTAAAAGAGAAACTCTTGCTCGTAAAACTATATTTTGACATTTTCCCCATTTGACAATTCTTGCACATGACATGGTCGGGTTTAGATAAGCCCGGTAAGCCTCTTACTTTTTTTTTCTTACTGATCTTAACCATGTTGTCAAAATTTGCATGACATAGCCTCTTATGCCACAACCATATATCTTCATTCTTAGCTATCAAGATAGAATATATTACCTTTTGATTGTTCTCCAGTGCCGATCAAATTTCTTGTTTCATAAAAAATTCTAGATTTTCTATTTTCAAATGCAACTCAGTGACCTATGTTATTCAATTGTAAAACACTCAAAAAATTTTAATTAAGTCCTTTCACCCAATATGCATTCTCACATTTTATCTTGTTGTTCAGCAATATAGTACCTTTTCCTTTCACTTGACAAGGTGTATCATTTCCCATTCTAAAAGATCCACCATTATATTGCTCAAGAAATTCAATTTTTTCTTTATCTCCAGTCATGTGATGTGTGCAGCCACTATCAATAACCAAAATTTCATGTTTGCTAACTTTAGAAATAAGTGTTGTTTCAACATACCTTTCATCTTCTTCTGAATCTTCTTTCAAAGCTACAAATACTATCTCAATGTCTTCATCAGTGTCAGTGTCAGTGTCGGTGTCGGTGTCATTATCTTTATCTTCAACAATGTAACATGCCTTTTTGCCTTTGTCTTTGTAATCTTGGTTACTCCTCCTGTCATGCTGTTAGTTGCTTCTATATTCTCGATCATCTTTTCTGTCATTAGATCTTTCATTTATTTCATCACTTTTTCTGTTTGGGCATTTGGCAGCAAAGTGTCCAATTTCTTTACAATTAAAGCATATCAAAGGTAGTTTACCTTTATACCTTCCTTTAACTTTGTGCAATCTTCTAGCCATTAATTATTCAAGTTCATTATCATCACTGTCACTATAACTTTCATTGTTATTTCTTATCATGTGTTTGTTACTAGATTTACTAATTTTCAGAGAGGAAAAATAAGCAGACTCAACAGTAAGAACAACATTGTTGTCAAAATTATTTAGCTCAAATGAAATAAGTCTACCGAAAAGGCTATCAACTGTAATATTGTTTCCATGTGTTGCTCTCATTTCATGTATTGTAGAGACTCTAATATAATAAATAGGCAACAAATTTCTAAGAATCTTACTCACAATAGTGTCTTAGTGAATAATTCCACTTGCTCCACGAATAGCATTCACAACCTCCTTGTCTCATGTCATCAAATTTTCCTCAGAGACTTTCAACTTTAGCTCTTTGCACATTTGCATCTCCTCCATAAACTTGTGTAATCATGTCCCACGTCTTCTTGGCTGACATATATTTCTTAATATCCTCAAATTTAGCATCAGTTAGTGAAGAAGCAAGTTCTACCATCATGGTATTGTGTTCATGTTTCTCAATCATCTGATTAAAAGTCAAAGGTCCAGTAGGTAGGATGAATTCAGTATCCAGGTATAGAGTTATGGCATCTCCAATCCCTGATAGGTATATAGTCTCATTCTTCTCTTCCATGTTGAGAAGTTCTCCTTGTTCAGCTTTGGGGCGTCTCTCTTATACATCTTGTGATCTTTAGCTTAAGTACTTTAAAACTTTCTTTCTAAGCATTGTATGCTCTGATACCAATTTTTAGATAACTGAGAGCGGGGGTGAATCAGTTAGCTCCAGTTATCCTACAGTCCCAAATTCTCCCAAATATATATAACAATAATTTCAAACATTTAAATCAACTTGGTGAAATATAAACTGTGATCTCAAACTTTTAGTTACTCAACTTATCAAGTTGTATACCAAGTACCAGTAAATCAATATCATGATTACCGATCAATGTAGATTAAGTAATGTGTAAAGAAAAATAATAATCCACAATAATCATACACATTAAAACATATATTTTTAATGTGGAAACCCTGCTAAGGGAAAAACCACATAGGACGAGTAACCCAAAATATTCACTCTTCTGAAGTTAGCTCAGTTAAGAGCCAACCTTATTAAAGGTTACAATGTACACTATTAAATGTGACCTGGTTAGAGGATTTATCACTAACAGTTCTCTCTTAACCAATCATTCACTATGGGGTCAACGAGAAAACACTCAACATTCATTAGAATGTCATAATAAAGACTTTCACATCCTACTCGGTTAAGAGATTTATCTGTAACAATGGTTAAACTGATATAGTAATGATCTGATTCAAATACAACTCTATTTGTAGATTTTTAGATCTATGCTAAGTACATAATACCTTTGATCAATTTGTTCACTTCAACTCCTCTGATTCTTTATACTCTTTTATGCTCGGTAAATGCTCTTTCCTCTGTCACCCAGTGTTGTCTGCAGAAAAGCTCGATTCTGTCTTCAACCAGTTTGATCAGTCATGCATAAATTTTGCATGTGTGTGCATCATTCATATCTTAATGAATCTCTTGTCTCTTATATCAACATCATAATTCATTTAATTTCCATCCTTTAGATTTTTCCTCTTAATCACCATCTTTGGTTTTGCCGCTTAAACCTTCCTCGGCAATTGTGTCAAAAACACGTTTCAATATTTTCTGTCCGATCATCCTTGAATTTTCATAGTTGTTTGATCATCATAATAAATCTTATCATTTACCTTAGAATCATCAATTTTCCAGCTCATCATTTTAGTTGGCCTCGGTTTGATTTATTACTCAGTCAATACCATGATGTGTCTGTGATCCCTAACTCGATTATCACTGTGCTCAGTATACACTATATTTACTTGGTGTTCACTATTACTCAGTGTATATAGAACTCTTCAATTACTGACCACATAAACTTTGTTTGTTCCAAATCTTTAACTCATAATAGATGTTTGTTACCATAATGATAATCAAATAAGTTGACATCAATGACAATACATTAACTGATTAATGTCTATTATCACATATGTAACTCGATTGATCATCAACAAAATGAATTCAAACATACAATCAGTTGTAGTTCATCAATATCTCAAAATCCATATTTTCTCCTCCATCTCCTTTAAAATATCCTCCTCGAACACTCCACCACCCTTCAAGGTGTGTGCCAATGATGATCTTTCCAACTCCTCTATCCATTTATTCACGTCTTTCAACCTCCTAGATCCATTATACACCAATACTCCCCCATCCTTCCATCCCATTAATCTCACCCTATAAATAAAACCTTATCCCTCCCCATCTCCCCTAATCAGTTTTATCTCCCTTCCACACTCCTACCAACATCTATGAGCATATGTCAATTCCTTGATACATTATAAAACAATTTTTTTTTACAAGGGATACAATCCATGGAGCTAGATGCTTGAGTCCTTCCACCATATTCCTATCACATATTAACTTTCTTCCAAATCCACTTATCTATCCATTCACTTATCCTCATCTCCTTGCACTCTAGACTTGGGGGCAAGCTTCGTACATACTATGTGATGCAGAGGGTTTAGGGTTCTAGTCTTTCTTTCCTCCAAAATGCTTATCCTTTCTACTAACCATACAATGATTACTCCTCCAAGTGTACTTCTCAAATATGGATCTCCTAGATCCTCTCTATCAACTTGCCTCCTAGGTATAGTTGATTTACTGAAGACACAAAGTACATCTAAGATCAACTAATCCAACTAGTTCTTCAATTTCCTAGATTTTCCACTAGATCTTTCCCCTAGAATCCAAAACCCTTTCTTAGGATCTTCCCCATACAACTCATAGACTCTTTCCTATGTCCCTGGCCCATTAAAAGTCCATTAGAAACATTTCCCACACTTCTGGATACCTCAACAATCCAATTGTTGACAAATGCACTAGGAGGCCTAATTGGCCTATTTCCTAGTAGGTCAAATTTCATTTTTTTGGGCCTAAAGATCCAAATTATTCCAAGAAACCTCATAGAATACCTTGAAAATCTTTAAGCTATCCACAAACCCTACTATAATCCAAACTCCTAGTTTCTCAATGCACCCACAATCCTAGTTATCACAAAGCCCTAGTTTTTAGCCTATCTTTTATGCCTCTAGACCAGTCAGGAAAAAATGCCACAAAATTAGTCTTCAAACTTCTTGTCATCATTTCTCACCTTTTTATCCTTCATGGGAACACTTTAGGGCTTCTACACATGCCACTAATTTCACCATCCAAGATCATGGGTGCTCTGTGCAATCCGACCTTTACCTTGTCCAGGCTCACCTGCTCTTAGTAGTCAGCCATAGGGCTTCATTCCAAGTCTAGGAATCCCATTGAAAAAACAAAAAGAAAAGAAAAAACATTATGTGTAGAACCTAACCCTTCATCCCCCATGGTTTCAGCCAATTTCACTGGTGGATGCTTAGGTTAGAGCCATATTTACCTCTGCAACTTTGCAAATGGAACTTGCAGACCAGTGGCTTAAAACCTACTATAAATTTACACTATGTTAACTTGAAATAAAACTACTATGTGTATAAGAAATCTAATTCAAAACACTACACCCCCATGGGGTTCAATCACCCAATCCAATCCGTACATAGCCATACAGAAAGTAGGAAACACTGTAAATTACAAGGAAACACAATCTGACATCCGTATAGAGGGTTCACAAAAGTGTTATGAAATCCAAAAATCCATTAACCTTCTGAAAATCATCGATCCATGCTCAAATACCTGATCATGGGTAGTTACAACCACTCCAACCTCCATTAGCAACTTCTTGAAAAAAATTGCAAAGTTGCTAGCAACTTTTTAGCATCTTTTGCTATTTGACTATTTTAGTCAAATCGATGCATGTTTTTGACTTCCATGACCCTAGTTAGGTTACTTACGGTCCTATAAGACACTCTAAACCCAAGTTACACAAAAAATATCAACTTTTACCTTTCTAGGTCAAAATGACCACAATATCACCTAGTGAGCACTTTTGGCTCTTACAAACATGGAGATGAACAAATTTGGATCCAACCTAGTGGATCTTATTACAACCCACACAAAACACCTAACACAACTCTAAAACACGCAAACCACACCAAAATGGGAGGTGCTCTACACCAATATGCTACCATACATGTCTTCCACATACCCTATCCACCATCCATCATCCTATCTAAATCCATCATCCTTTTCCCATCTTTGATCTTGACATCCTATCCATATCCTCCATCTCATAGTTCTTGTCCTATACATTTCCTCCACCCCCCATACATAATCCTATATAAGTCCATCCTCCTTTCCATGTCTTTGATCTTATTTATACCATGCATTTCCTCCATACATTATCCATTATCCTATTCCATTCAGATCCTCTGTATCCTTATCCCCTATCCATATCATCCCTCATCCTATCCAAATACATTCCACTTTCATACTTTTTTATCTTGAATAAAAAATTAGAGGTACTAAAACATCCATGCATGCTTTGGACAATACCATTCTTACCCCTTTCATTCATATTCTTTATACACTATCCATCCATCTCACTCATCCTGGTCCACTTATTCCCCATTCGTTAGTCATCCACTCACATCCCTTACATACAATCCTTCCATTTTATGCATCTTTTATCCCCCATTTTTCCCATCCTTCATTTTCCTCCCTTTAGTGTGGGGAATTTCATTCCTTTACCACATAGTTATTGGATCTCCACCCTTTCATCCCCCATCCTTTAAGCTCACATATCCTTTCATTCAATAATACCTATCTATCCATTTCATTCCCCTATCTCCTATCTAAGCCGTATCTCCATCCTTCCATCCTTACCATGCCTTGGTTGTCCCTTGTCACTGGTCCCAATCCATTTTATCCTTAATCCATCTTCCAATTCAATTACATCCAATTCATTTATCTTCTATCCAATCCATTTATCTTCTAATCCAATCTATTTTATCTTCCAATTCTATCATATTCTCAAAATTCCTCTTACCTTCCTTCATATCCAATTCAATCTACGCATCTTCTTTCCATCCTATTCAAACCATCTTATCTTCCAATCCCATTCCATCCAATTCATTTATCTTCTAATCCAATCTATCTATGCATCCAATCCTTTTATATCAAATCCATTTATCTTCTAATCAAATCAATTTATACTTTTTCCATCCTATTCAATCCATCTTATCCTCCCATCTCATTTTATCCAATCAAGTTCCTCCTTCATTATCTAATCACATGCTATTCTTCCAATTCTAATCCTATCAAACTGAGCTTTATCCCATCAAACTAAGCTTCAACCCATCACACTGATATTTTCCTAGACACTTTCACTGCATGAGTTTTATCAAATCAACTTTAAGATCGGGTTTCTAAGCTATCATTCCTTTCACATCTATTGCCAACGAATCTCCATTTCGATATCAAATCAATCTTTTATCATTAGGATGCATCCTTCTGACATTGACTTATCAATCCTCCATCACACAAGCATGTTCATGGAAAGAACTTTGGACTGAATGACTGCTTGGTCATGATGCCTTTTTGTTGATTTTATCTTTGTGTTTCAGTAGACCCTACTCATGATTGCCTCAATATTCAATATCTTGGTGTATCTTGGATGGTGTATATTGGAATACATGTCATTTACAGAATGATCTATTTGTGGTTACTTTAGTGCATCTTTGTTAGTCACATAGTTATGGTTATGTATGTCTATCTAGGGGCAAGGTCTCATGCACTTGGACCAAGTCCCTAATCAAGACTTGGGTGTACTATGGCTTCCTCGCGAGTGTCATTGCATTAGTTCCACCATGATTGTTGATCTACATCTATGCTCCTAAATCTACCTTGTTTGTCTGATAGTTTAGTCCACACAAAGGAACCATGTCATCCACATTGTCTAGCATGTGATGCATAACTCCTCTTGCAAAATAAAACTAGGGCGTGTTCTCTGATATTAACACAATACAATCCCAAAAATTTCATGTAGTTAGGTTGCATTAGTTAGGTTCATTTAGCATTCTTGCAATCTACATTATGAGGCTCCTATTTATTCACTATTCCCCCATCCTGATTGGGGCATCATGTTTCGATTTACCCTAGGTCTACCCCGACCCCCCCAAGGAAGCATCTCGTGACACCAACCAATTTCCCCCTTTTCTCTCTTCCTCCTCATTCTTCTTCCTCCCTTCTACCTTTTTTTGAGAAAATTCCACAAAAAATATTTTTTGCGTTATTTTCTCAAGGGGGCATAATCTCCCACCATTGTTGCTTCAACACGACTTCTAGAATTACTTTTTTCTCTGGAGCATCTTTTTTTTTTTTTTTTCTTTGACGCGACTCCATCTCTGATGCCACATCAAAGAGGGACAAAATGCAGACGTTTAAAAACGTCCCTTAACACTCTTATTAATTAATATTCCCCTCATAACATTATAGTTAATTTTAATTAATTACATTTGTTATATTCTCCTACCTATTTAATTAAATCTTGTTCATCTTCTATGGTATCTAAATTAAATTTAAATACATTTCCCCCTAAATGTATTAAATTTTATTTAAATACATTCCCTCCATTAAATCCACCTTTAAATAAATGTTAATTTATTTATTCCGTCAACATTATAATATTCTACTAGGCTATGATTAATCTAAATCTAATTTGGATTAATCCTAAATCTATCCTAGATTCCTAATCTATACCCATCACTATCCCTCCTAAGCCTACTCCTCTAATCAATCTTAGATTAATTAGACCAATTTTATAATTCCTACAACAATTAACCTCCTAATGGTGCTCACACATGTGAGCACCCCTCCTATGGGAGTTGTCCATTCCCTTTGTCTAAAATGGCCCAAGCCATTTCTCTTAAATCTTGTCTCCCCTTTCCTCTTTGGAAGATGCTCAACATGTGACTCAGTTTGGGTCTCCCACCCTCATACACTTGTCATTGAGCCATGATTTTCAAGAGTTGCTCACACATGTGTGAGCAACTCTCCCTCTTCCATGACCACTCCTTTATCGCATGTGGAATCTATGTGGATTCCACATAAGATCCACCTCATCCAAGCCCTCCAAAAATCTATAAATAGGAGACCTCACTCCTTGCAAATCATCTTTCATTTTTGCATTGTTATCTTAATAGTTTCATTCTAGGATTTCTCTTAAGCATTTTAACATTTTGTTGCAATCTTAGTTCATTTGCATCTATAAATTACATGCTAGGTAAATGAAAATGAATCTTAGTTTCATTTGATCTTGCATATCATTCTAGCCTAGTTTTGCATTTTCATCTTCATCATTTGGTGAAGGCTTGAGACAAGTTCCTCATACTTGTTCTTGAGCTCTTCATCACCTCAATAGTTTACATTGTAGGATTCTCTCCATAGAAAGCAAGCAATCAATAATGAAATTTATATTTTGTGTTGGGAGAGCACACCCACATTCCTCTCTAAGAGCAAACCAACAAGTCTTGGCTGCACTTGTTTTGCTCATCGGAGGTTATGTTGGAAGCTTTGTGTAGTTGTAAGTTTATGAACATGTTAGATTAGAAAAGATTTATTTGCCTAACGTTTGCATGTTTGCACTTGCTCCCCACAGGTAGGTTTTCATCACACACAACACATACACAAAATGGATTTAATGAAATGTGAATTTTATTATAATAAATATTTTAATTATTTATTCATATTTTACAATTATATCTTTCTTAATTTTCTTATATAAAAATATTGTTAATTTTTAAATTAAGAGAACTTATTCTCATTTAATCATAGGTGCCACACACACAAAGAGAGAGAGAGAGAGAGAGAGAGAGAGAGAGAGAGAGAGAGAGGTGCAGGAACACCTAAGACTTAAGCTCAAGGTCCTATCTAATTTTGGCTTGTACTGACCCTAGCCAGGTCAGAGATAGTCTTAGGAATCTAGTTGGATCTAGAGGATGTGTTTAGAAGATCTAGGTTAGACTTCATCTAATCTAGATGTGTTTTGTTCCTAGACTAGTTATTTTGTGTTGAAGTCTAATTTGAGGCTTGACTTTGGTATTTGGGCCAAAAGACCTAACTAGGTTAGGAAAGTGTTGATTTGAGCCTAAAATAGCTCCTATGATGTTAATCCATCATTTTATGAAGATTGGAGGTCATTTGAATAGGTTAGAGTTGAAATTGCAAAAGTTGACAAAATGTTGTCATGACAACATTTGCAACTTTTCAAAGTTGCATAACAACATTGTCCAAATCAAGACAAAATGGTAGTTTTAGGGCATGGTCGGTATCAAAACCACCTACACATGTAAGGAGGCATTATATAATCCCTAAGGAGCCCAAATCCTGAGGTTGGTGAAATTTTCAAGTTTTTGAATTAAGTTTATTTTGCTTTGTAACTCTGTGTTTTTGAACGTACAATTTGTGAAGTTTTCAATACAAGTTGTGTTCAATGGATTGAATCCAGTTTCTTTGTGTTGGATTATTGTAAATAGGATTGTTAGCTTTTGTTTTGCATTGGTTAGAAATTTCTCATATCACATTTAAGTAGTATTGTAAATGGTTTTGTGAATTAGCCAGTCACTGGCCTGTCCAAGACTGCATTGTAAAGAAATGGCTCCCACATGAAACCCTACCGTGGAATCATCACGACCCTTTGGGACATGTTAGGGAAACCTCTGTAAAGTGTACACATGCTTGGTGGAGGCCTAGAAATGGAGGTTGCAAATTTTTCAAGAAAGCCCTAGGTGAGTCCAGTGAAAACTGGCTAGGAGCTTGCAGAGGAAGAAATGCGTTTGAATGCATGAGTTCAGGTGTGGGGTTGAATCTAAGAAGTTCAGAGGAGTCTTTGGTGTTGTGCAGAGACCTTGGAAGAGGATTGACTCTTGATCAATCCATCTGATGGCATTTTGAATCCTAAAACCCTTGACTGGTTCTGAGAATCCCAAATAGCCCTAAAACCCTTGATTCTAGGAATCACATGTAGGATTTGAGAAATACAAATCCACAGAACACCAAGAATACCTACATGCAAATAACCTGTTACAGGAAGAAAGCATAAAGAAGGAAAAAGATGAAGAACTCAGAAGTTACTCAAAATGTGAGAGCGAAATTATAATCTGAATTAATGAATAATAATTATAAAGTTCAACCTTAAAAAGGTGAACAAAAACCTAAAAGGTAAAAGCTAGGTTTGCACATTAATAATTAATAAAAGAATCAATTATTAATGCACCTAAGAGAAAGCTTAAGCAGTAAAGAGTAATAAAACAACTTAACTAATTAAATCAACATGATTT
>MU227665.1:1489573-1519934 GCA_018584345.1 Thuja plicata
AAAGAAAAAAACATTAAAAAAACTTTATATTTTTGTAAAAAATATTTAAAAAAATGGCAGTCATTTTCTCTCTCCTCCATGCATGAAAATCGAGGCGGCACAAAAATCGAGATAGAACATAAATTGAGATGGTACAGAAAATGAGGCAGCACGAAAAATGAGGCAGTAGAGAAATTGAGATGGCATGAAAATCGAGGTGGATTTTTGCCTTGAAAAATGTGTCTAGAGCTTTGAATGCAAAAATAGGGCCCAAATTTCAACTGTCCAAAATGGACAAACTTTATATGAAATTTTACTTTTTCGGGCCTTCTGAACGCATTGGTGAGGTCCGTTTGGGCCGAAAATGCTTCAAAAAAAATGTCACCCACGGATTGAAGACAAAAAACTCGAGAAAGCTGAGATTTTCTCCTTTGAAAAACACACTTTAAACACTCCAGAACAGGCAGCAGCAGAGGGGCTCTGATACCATGTAGGATTTGAGAAATACAAATCCACAGAACACCAAGAATACCTGCATGCAAATAACCTGTTACAGGAAGAAAGCATAAAGAAAGAAAAAGATGAAGAACTCAGAAGTTACTCAAAATGTGAGAGCGAAATTATAATCTGAATTAATGAATAATAATTATAAAGTTCAACCTTAAAAAGGTGAACAAAACCCTAAAAGGTAAAAGCTAGGTTTGCACATTAATAATTAATAAAAGAATCAATTATTAATGCACCTAAGAGAAAGCTTAAGCAGTAAAGAGTAATAAAACAACTTAACTAATTAAATCAACATGATTTAATTAATAAGTGATTACTCTAACATCACATGTACGGACAAGTTGGGGAAGGGAGACCTAGAAAATATTAGGTAGCTCCATAAAGGATGTCAGAATCCTACATTAGTTTAGAGGGCTGTTTGAAGAAATTTCCCAAGAAAGGGGAAAAAATAGTGAATTAGGCCTAATAGACCTAATAGGGCTACTAGCCTAAATTGATGCAAAAACTTGAACTCGATGAAGAAGAGATTGAAACCCTAACTCAAAGGGATCAATATGAATTTAAAAGGGATGATAAAACACTCTTGAATCCTTGCAAAGACTTAGCAAAGCAATTAAGCAAGAAAAGAGCTATTGCATGGAAGCCAAAAGAGTTGAGAGAATGATCATTGCATGAAGGTAGATACCCTAGTGAAGCACTAAAGTTTGTCACCTTGAGAGGGACATTGAAGAAGTCCTAAAACTAGATTGAAGAGGACTTGAGAGAGCCTAGGGGATAGAGTTAGGGTCTTGGAAGGATTAGGAACTCAGAGAGTCCTAATCAAGCAAGTGAAAGCAAGCTAGTTAGTATCTATCTATCAGAGAGAGAGAGAGAGAGAGAGAGAGAGAGAGAGAGAGATTTACAATTCCCAAATTTGGTAAAATACAACTTGAAGGATTTTTATTTTTTAAATTGATCAAGGCTTAATAGAAGAAATCAATAAATTTTCAAAAATTGAAAGCCCAAATAAAAAGATAAAAATCATTCTTTTTGGGAATATATAAATTAACATAACTTTTCATTAAAGGAGGAGGAGGAGGAGGAGGAAAAAGAAGAAGAAGAAGAAGAAGAAGAAGAATTCTCCTCTCCCCATTCAACACCTCAAGATATTAAACTAGATATATATTGCTATCGACGTAACCATTGCACCTTTGTTAGGTGCAAGTGCTAGTCTTTAAATCTAGTAACACACAAAATGTTAGGAAACATCTTTTAGGTATTTTTTGCTAAATTAAAGACTTATGTTCTCCTTAGCAAGATCCTTAGCTACATTGATTAAAGAATGATTAACCAATGAGAATAATAATAAAATCTCTTAAATAATGATGTAATGCTTCATAATCATTTTTATTCTTTTTGCAATTAAATTTTAAATATTTTTAATAGATGTCTAAGTGATTCTTTTTTAATTAGGTTTAGTTCTTAAATACACCACCTTAATATTTAGTTTGGAATAATTTGCTTTTTAATAGATTCATTAAATATGGACATAATTTGAAAGTTGAATTTTCAAGGTTAAGATTCATGGTGTGGAAGCAATCTAATATACATTCTACCATTATGACCTTAAACCAATGTAATGAATGGAAAATCTTTAAACCAAGATTGATATCTCAAAGTAAGCAAAATAGAATGAAAATAAGATATTATAATTGACCAACTTTCATCTAAAAAATAATATCTAAATATTAATCATTACTTAAAAGACAACCTAATAATTAGATAAACGGAACACTAATTAAAAAAAGACATCAATGTACAATTTTTTCCATTTTAATATATTTATATTTTAATATAAGGTAGGTTTTTAAATAAAAACAATAACAATTATAACTAAATTAAAGTTGTTAGAAAT
Source organism: Thuja plicata (assembly GCA_018584345.1). Classification (NCBI taxonomy): domain Eukaryota; kingdom Viridiplantae; phylum Streptophyta; class Pinopsida; order Cupressales; family Cupressaceae; genus Thuja; species Thuja plicata. Next base: position 1,491,954 of record MU227665.1, read on the forward strand.
CTGGCCTCCACAAATTGGAACCTAGAAGTCTTGTAAATAAACGTCAGCGGTACAAAAATATCACAACTGGTCAATGTAAAAACAAATAAATAATAAAAACCACATACAAAAAATAAAAAATAGGGAGGAATATTTGCGGCAGGTCGAGTCTTTGATTCACGGCAAAATTCGATTGAAAAGTGATGAAAAGGACATTGAGATTGGATCTGAGTAAAAAACAAACTATTTCGATGAATCAATGGTGTTAAACAAAATGATTATAAAGGCCGTGATAGAGCTCCACTGTCAAAACCAAGAAATCAGATCAAGAATATGTGGTGGAAGCTGGCTGCGGAGATTACCAACAACAAATTTTTGGTTTTAAACATGGTACTTAGTCATGTTTAAGGATCTACTTACGAATATTATCCGTCAGTTTTCGATTTTTCTTTTTTTAAGAATTTCAAATTTCAACGGCTTAGGCCGTTAGGATTGAAGAAATATATAATGTTGAAAGACATTTGCAGAATGGCGGTTTGCCTAGTCAGGAGTTCAAATCGCAAGAACTTTACTGTTAGAAAAGTTAAAAAGCAGGGGATATTTCTAGCATATTCCGTTTGTTTCCTTGGTAAGATGATTTTGCTGTTTGCTGTTTGCTGTTTGAAATGTTGCCAGCAAAGCTTAGAAGGTTTGGAATGATTTTGGAGTTTCAATTGTTTGGAAATCCTTGCGCAGGGTTACCTTTTTCAGCTTAGGAAAGTAGGCTACCGATATTGCTCATAATCGCATCTTCACGCAACACTGTTCTGTCTGCGAATAAGTTTGGTGGCTTTACGCAGCTACTTTTTCTTCACATACGAGAATTTTTCTATGGATTCACTTCCACATTAACAATTTTTAAAAATAAGAGACCTAGATTTTCTATAGAAATACTTGCAGTCACTCCAAACTAGTTTTTTTAAAAATATTTGATTACTTTGAATATTTAATAGAATGTACATAAGTTGTTCAACGTACAGAATGTATTTACTGTGGTAAATTCTTTCTTTTTCTCAAAATATCTTTTCAATTATTTTTTTAGAATATGGATTTCTTCCGAAAATTCTACTCATTTCTATGTTTTTCTCAAAAATATCATTTCAAACTTCTTATATATTTCCAAAAATTCTACTTATTTTGCTTTATGTGTAAAATTCTTTTAGACCATTATGAAAACTGCAAATTCTGTATTTTCTTCAAAGTAGGCTTACCACATTTTTTCAGAAGAATAATCTGCTTTACCATTAAAGATATACAAGTCTGTTTTTATTCTTTACATAGAAAGGAATATTTTTCTTTGAGATTTTCCTGTATAGCGCTGTAATTATAAGAATTATAATAAATTCGTGACGTAGAAATTCTTATATAACAAAACCGTACATTTATTAGTGGGAACAATTCGCTTATCCTCATGAAAAAAAAAGAATCCGTTCTTCCACTTTACGCAAGACAAAGATTATTTTCCTAGATTTGCGTTGTACTCGAAGTCTTTTATTTGATTCGTAAGCTTTACAATACCAGAGCTTTTCTGACTCTCGTATATCTTCCATTAAATGTGTAAAATATCTGTTACTTTCCATTTCATAATCGTTTGCATATTAGCTAGTAAGATCTGTTCACTAGTTTGTCTATAAAACTAAAAGCTAATTATTGTAGTTTTTGGAAACAACAATTCACAAAATCCTGTAGAATGCAATTTTTTAAACGATTTTGTTAAATGTAGGTTTGCAGTGGAAATGTAAGGCAAATTATGGTCTTATGCATGTCCGATTCCGAAACGAATCGGTTTAAAGGTATCTTCTTTTCTTAAATGACCGTCCTCTGAACATGATTATTTTGAATTCGATTGCGACACAAACGTAAATAGTTAGGATTGTTTTCTTACTGGAAATGGAAAACTGTTTGCAAATTCAGAAGCACCCGAAGAATTTTCCTAACATTTCTGCATTTTAAACTCTGAACTGGCAAGGTCAATATCAGATAGTATAATAGGCAGACAAATTCCCCAGGTTCTCAAACAACTGGCCAACTGTGAACAAACAGGAGTCGAAAACGTGCCTTGCTTTACAAACCACGTGGTCTGAATGTTTCAAATTTTTCTCGTTGACAATTGGCATAATATTTGACAAATTTCAATAGTGGGTACAAGAATCGTAATATTGTAGAAGCATCGTAACAGGCAGGAAGAGAGCACTTTCAAAGTTCTATTCTTTTTATTTTCGGTGTTTTTTTCCATTGATAATAGAGTACGAATCATAGAATAAATATAAGTCTATTTATAATTTCTCTTTTGAATTGCATATTCATGTTTTACGCCTGATTTTGCAGGGGATCGGGCAGCGCGCTGATAAAGTTGTCGCTCATCGCAAAATGGAGTGAATATAATGGGACAAATTAAGAATGCTCGGAAATGCAGCGGCCGATATCCCCACATTTGTATAAATTAATCGCATTCATATACTCATTTTGCTGTTTTGGCTGCAACAATGGCAGTTGTGGCACCGCTCTGTAGCTGGGCTGATTGCAGTTGTGCAAGCTCTAATCCCTTGTCGAGAAGAGCTATGAGACGACTGACAGGTGCGAACAATCACCAGGCTCTGCCCAGGGATTACTGGTTGCCCTCCAGAGGGCACGAAGTAAAAGGGGAAAAATTGGTACTATTATGCGGAACGAGGCCTAAATGTAGTTTCAAAGAATCCCTCTTCTTTGGAGAGAGCAGGCCTTTGCCTTTTCGAATCAACTTTGGTCAGAGAAGGATGAAGAACATTGGTGCTATAGGTCAGAATCATAATTTCATTATTTTTTTGAGGCTTTCACTACGTGCGCTTATTTTTTGTTTTGCTTAATGAAATGCTTTTGGAATTGTCGCCTGGGATTTTATAATCCCAATATTTTGGGTTTTTCTTGCCTGACCCAAATGTGTCTTTGAATGTAAGAGTAATTCTATTGGGGGCTAAATAATTCTCTGTTGGAAGCTGCAAGCTTTTGCTAAATTTATTAATTATGAAAATTGCTTCCCTGCAAGAATTGGGTTCGAAATATAGATATTTCTATCCTGATGCAATTCTAGTTGTCATTTGTTCGTAAGTGATTGCAGGTCAAATGAATCATAAATGTTCATCGCTCAAATGAATAAAAACCTCACTAGATTTCATTCTTTTTGAGTGCAAATTTCTCACATTTTCGTAAGGTTTAGAGATTATGAAAATATGTAACGGCCTTCCAAGAAAATGATTAGTCAAGGTCAGGGGGTTGATTAAACAACTTTGACATTGCGACCTTATTTTAAAACTAAAACAATGAGTTACAGCTGCTTATCTTGGCAAGGGAGGGGCTATATGCAAACAGAAATCATGGTATAGTGTCACAACAATATGCATTCCCAAACAGCCACAAATTAGATTGATCCTCCAGTTTCTTCTTAAATTCTCCTTCATCCAAATCCCGCCTCTGATTATCATCTTCTTTTTTCTCCCTTTGCCCCCATATCCCTTTGGAGACAAAGTGTCACAAATTCAGCTGTATGCTTGTAACTTAACTTCCTTATTTGGTTTGAACTTTGACCGACTCTTGTGATGGTGGGCTGTTATAACTGATTGATAAGTTCACTTGGGGATTATAATGATGGAAGTAGAGTCCCAGTTGATTCCAGCAAATAATTACAAGAGGTGATCTTGCACCCTTCAATCAAGGAATTGATTATTAAAACAATGTTGGTTTTTCATAGTTTACTCAACTAAAGAGATTCTTAAGTAATGGGCACTATTTTTGGCGATGCAAGTGCTTTGCCACCAAGGACGCTTCTGCATTAAAAGAGTTATCTCTGAGACCTTGGTAGCTTAGCAACCATGCAAAACTTCAAGATATTACTGTGGTAAGTATCATAATATTGGTTTCCCTTTAAAAATTTACTGTGAAGCATTTTTGAAACATTCTGGCCAAATCTTGGAGGGGAATATTGGTTCACATATTTGGGTTTCTGACATTTCAAAAAGAAATGAGTGCTGCCTTATTTATGGAGTTTTGGTTGAGGGTGCAGGGATCCATATTATCAAATACTTTCCTTAGGCACGTTTCTAATTTATTTGCCTCATCGCAGTCAATTACATTGGTCTTCAGCAGCAGTTTCACCTGGGGGATGCTTTTGAAATTTTCAGTGATTGCCTTGTATGTGCTTACATGTATCTGTAATTTTCCCAGTTAGCTCCACCATATCATCTATTTGAAAGGGTATTGACTATACATCTCTATTTCCTTCTTATTGTATTCTTATCCTGATGCGTAACTGCTATGATCTGACATCAACTGTTAAAATTAAAAACAACAAGAATACAATCATAATTCAAAAATATCATGTTATGATCCATGAGACATGTTAACAATTAGTTTAATACGTTGAAACAAATACAACTAAGAAATTCTTCCTTTTCGAGGATATCAAGAACTCGGAGCTTTGTGTGTGTTGTCAAGTGACTTGAGCTGACATTCCAAGGATGAGCACCATGATTGTAAGAGGTGGGAGTGGAGGGATTTTATGACAAGAAAAGACAACCTTAATGAGAAACACCTGCTACAATTAACACAATTTCCTCAAAGTTCAATCAAGCTAATGGAAGGTGATGAGAGGGGATGCCAAAAAAATCAATGTCATGATTGGCGAGACGGTTGTGTTGGAGCAAGTAATGTTTAAATTTTCCTTGGTATGGGCTTTGGCTGTCTTGCTCATCTTGCCTCGCAGTATGTTTTAACTGGTCCCTACTTATGGCTGTTTTTCCAAGCATGTATGGTCATTGTTGGTAGTCGATATTATTGGTCAACTACTTAAAAGTAACAATTCACCATTTTGCTGGTATTCTTTTTTCTTGCATGATGGTTTAATTCCGTTGGTTTACTGAATCAAGTGGTTGTGAAATGTGGTTTGTTGAGTCATTTTCATTTGTCTGGTAATTGGCTATTGGCTTCTATGCTTCGATAAATTGGTTCTTGGGTTGTCTACTTGTATCTTTTGATATTTTGAAGTATCAATGCCATTACTGTCAGTACATCCACTGTGGAGTATTTCAATACTTATTGTTCCGATGTATTTTATTTTGTTGAGGTTAAAAATGTGTGGTGGGCCCTTGTTACTCATTAAGTTAAAGATAGTTTGGCATTATATTATGGGCTTCTATAGATCTTTAGATGCTTGGCATGGGCCTGGGGAGGTTTGTGAATCTTTGATGACCCTTGATCTGTTCATGAAGCCCATCCAAATTAAGCCGCATGGCACAGACTGATTGGTTTTGATAGATCTATAGATGGTTGTAGGCAGCTCTCTAGCAATCTACAAAATTTCCAAAACCATTGATCTCTGCCTACTGGGCTATCATACTTATGATCTGTGTCTATCGGATGTTAGACCATGTGGCATTTGGGTAGGATTTGATACATATTGTGGAAGAGGTTGCTTCATGTCGGTGTCACAAACACTTGGGTTGTCCATATTGATTGAATGCTATGATCCATGGAGTTTTTCACTGTTTTTAGGATGGGTACAATAAGCACAATGGGACACATTTTGGGGATGGTAGGGGGCAAGAGGCTTCTTTTTAGGGGATAGCAGGGGAAGAGAATTAAAAAATAAGGAAAGTATTAAAAATATAGGAATTTTTATTTATTCATATATAGGGTATTCATCATATACATTATAGGATCAAATAACACTGGAGCTGAATTGAGAGTTCACATGAGAGTTGACACACAAATTAACAAAAGTTCATTGCTGTCATTGTTAGTGTAAATATATATTTTAATTTATCATTTATAACACTGTTGGATAGACATCATTTGAGATCCAAGAATATGAAATATCCCAAGCAAATACACAAGAACAAAAATAGACAAAATTTGCAATGATAGGTCAGCAATCCAAGATTTCAATTGTATTCAGACAATTAGCTTATTACAGTGAAAGTATAGCTCAAGAGACCTTGCACCTTGGTCTAATAGTGATTGCTCCGTGTTGGGGGTTGTGGAGGGATGATAACGATGCTCCACAATGCTCTGATGTGATCTCTGCTATCCAATCTCTGATTACTGATATCACCTGAAATGTGCGATCTCAGTATTACTGCTGATTACAAGCCTTTGTTGCTAGATGAATCTCCAATACAGGCGACCTATGCAATGAATCCAATCTCTATCGCTGTTGCAATGTATGTGATCTCAATGTCTCAAGCCTTAGCTGCTACAGGCGGCAACCTCACAATGTATTTGCTGATATCTATGCCACCGTTCTGCTATGGTGTCTCAGATGTAGGCAACTGCTGATATATATATATATATAGCGATGCTTGCTGCAACAGTGCCTATGTTCACATGTATGGATCACTGCTAGGTGTGAGCCTTGGCCTTGGATATCGCAGCAAAATGTATGAATGAATGCCACTGTCTATTTCGCAGAGATAGGATGCCGTGGCTCTATATGTCGCTGTCCACAATGATATGAATGATGTGCCAATGTAGATTGCTGGTATGCAACGTTAATCTCCAGATCACGAGATGTGAAAGACTGATAATGTTGCAAATCTATCAATCCAATCTGGTCCCAAAGAGACTTCATCAAATTGGGATCGATAGCAGACTAGGGAGGATATTTCACCTCTGAAACTGCAATCTCCCGATGAATTCCAATAAGGAATTACAAAGACAAATGAATTCAAAAGCTGATCAATGCCTATGTTGCTCTCTCAATGCTAATATATATATGATGTCCGTGGTGAATCAAAACAAGCCAGTCAGCTAGCTAAGAATGGTGCCACAAAGATAAGTTTGAAATAGGTCTGCACTTAGGAAGGGCAGCGCACAAGTATGCCACCCAAATTGGGCCCCCTTGCAAGGCTTACTGGCTCACGGGGGATCGTATGAGCTAAAAGGGAAACTTGTGAATATGTGTGACTTAAGGAGGGGACCTGGCAGAATATTGGTTTTGAGCATGTGTCTTACAAAGTATATGCAAGATTGCAAATATTTTCAAAGGCTTGGTATCTAAATGAGAATGCAGATCTAATAAGAACCTTTAGAAAAAGCTGTTGAACAAATCAATGTAATCTTGAAGAAACTTGCTAAATCTATCAATATGCTAAAGAAAATCATTTATTTCGCAACAAATTTTTATTTTTATAACAATATCATGGAAAATGTGGAGAATGTTCATCTTGTATGGCAAAGGAAAGAGGTTTTATAGCAAGAAGGTGCCAAGTGTGACAAGGAGACTGCTTGCATAGCCAAAGGAATACCTTATGTGCCAATGAAGATACTTGCACCAGCAAAGACATTCACTTTGCACAGAAAAGTGACCTCTTGCACCATATTGATGTGAGTTTTGTTCCACTACAACATACAAAATTGAATACTTAGTATTCGAGGGATGAACCACCAAATCTCCAACTCTCTCTTGAATAAGGATGCTTGTATGCTAAACAATGTATCTGGATTGTGTGATCAAATGAGACAACCCCAAGGTTCCTTCTTAGTGTGGAGTTATCTCAATTGTAATGATGTGATATGTTGGTTATCACAAAGGGACTTACGTTGTTCAGTCAATGGAATCAACCACTTCAACTATATCCAACCAAATTAACTGCAAAGGATGTCTTTGTGACTCTATTAGACTTAGTTTAGCCATCGACATCAACCAAGCTAGTGCAAATCTCCTAAGGGTAAATGTAAGATGTTCAAACTATTACCATTCCATTAACACCATCCATCGATGCACATCAATGTGCAAGCAATAATCGAAGTTGAGCTTGTAACTATGCCAGTTGACTGCGCAAGGCATACTTACAATCAACAAGAAGCTAGTGGTTTGGTTTATGACTGAGTCAAGCAAGGATGCATCCACAATCACTTCCATTCAACCAAACAATACTTCTAAACAACATGAAATTAAATCCTAATCTAAGTGAGGAAATGAAGAAACCATGCAATACTTCAAAGAAACACAAGTAATCCACCATGAAGGCCAACAATGAATTAGCAATTACTTTGATAGCATTATGGCAACAATTTGAACAAGTCTCTCTTTACAAATGATAGGAGTGGGATTTATATAAGAGCCCCCAAATACAATGAACGACCAAGATCGATTTGAAACTAATGGCCCAAATTTATCCATGACAAACCCTAATTAGGGCAACCACAAATAACCAATTAAAACAAGGCACCAACATATGGACCAATGAGAAAATTACATTCCATATCCCCTTGAGGATGAACTAATGAGAAAATAATATGTTCCACATGTCCATTTGTGAATGATTCTAATTGGATGATCTTGGAGATGTCAACTTGGAGCTCTCTGATTGGTTGAATGATGACTGGATGCCACCTCAGCTTGCTCATCTTTGATCCTTGTTTCAATTTTTCTTATTCATCCTCTTTCTTTAGGAAATTCTCTCATTGAACGTGTCCTTGAAATTGTTCTTAATATCTCAATTTTCTTGAAGTGATGGGTTTCCCTCATTGATCATGGACTTGTAAATCTTCATGTCCTTGAATTGAATCCTGTTTGATCCTTAAGGAAAATTGATGCGAATAGGGACAAGTTGATCTCCCTATAAGATAGTCCTTATTCTTCAAGCATTTAATCATGTGAAAAGCTGACTTGCATAGGGACACATGATGTCCTTGAATTGAATCCTTGAACTTGTCCATGGACTCCTTTAAATCCGGACTTGTCCCATGTCCTTGCTTGATGAAGGCTTGATCTTGACATACTTCCTTCAGCTTGTTCCTTGAATTTTCTTTCCTATCCAGAAGTGTTGTCCTCCTTTGATCTTGACCTCTTTAGGTTAGTCCTCTTTCATTGCTATCCTTGGCCTTGGGCTTGAACTCGCCTTCCACCTTCTTTTATTCACTTCCTTGCAACTATCCCTACCTTTGATCCAGACATGATTCTTGGTACAAAGCTTGAAGACAGTATGGTCTTAAGGGACTTAAAATAATAAATTTCAGATTTTTGAATCCTTGAATTCAATGCAATGACTTAGTAGTTCTATCCATAGAAGGTTATAAATTGAATAAGCATTTGGAGGACAATCTCAGGACAACAAAATGATCAAACTTAGCCACTAGAATGATAAAATCAGATCTCTACCAATAAAGGGAGAATTCTGATTTTCTGAGGACAAGTCATGGTAAGTCTGAAAACAAGCTAAAAAATCAGTCCTAACAACTCATTATGTCATCACACATCATGATCCATGGATTTACTTTGAATTGTGAGTTAAATTTATGAACCAATCCATGCACAAAATCCAATTTCACCATAAAGACTAACTCAGATTTTCTGAGGACAAACCTGCAATTACCTCTCTTGTAATATTCCTATGTCACACAGGCGTACAGTTCACACGTGCACCGCCCGATGTTGTACCCCAACTGTTATCCATGAGCAGCTCGTCAATGTCTCCTCCAATGCCCACATACGACAATTACATGCCCGTATGACACCCCCCCTGATTCCCTGTATACCACAACCATACGGCCAGCCCGGGCCCACCCAAGACGTACGGTCAACAATCTTCAAACATCGTACTGTGATGACATAAGTTCATACGATCAAATTGGATTTCCCCCCTCACGTAGGAAAACAATACTCACGTACGGTCAGCAAGAGTTCTTAGCGTCGTACAATGACAAGTAGGAGTCCGTACAGTAATGTAGTTGTCGTACGATGGCTTGGTGTAGGATGTGGATTTTGTACAGCTTCCAAACTACTCTTAGCTCGTGTGGTTTGTAAATTCGTAGTATGGTATTGCTAGAAGACACAAAACATATACTTAGTGCAATCATTGGATATCTCGATGCCGTTAATATTATTACTGCCAGATTGTAACAAAGATCGATGCCACAAAATACAATAATGATATAAGGTATTACGCACAGATGCAATAATGATAGCACTTTAGATTACAAAGGTTCTGAACGAAGAGCAAAGCAAATTAGGGTGAGGAGTTGCTCCCACTGAAACTGCAGATACCAAGTAGGGAGGATCTTTCACCTCCGAAATGGCAGACAACGGAACTCCAACTGGAAATCGCAATTACAAATAAAATATCAAGTTTGCATACCTACAACACCAACTAACCCAACCTTATATATGGCTTTGGGGAAACTTCCCGAAGTATTACAAAAAGTGCCGACGCGACCAACACGCTACCCACAATAAAATAAAAAAGGGTCAGAGAGATAATAAATTTAATTTTGGGGCCATTTATACAAAATTATTAAATTAAATTATTTAATGATATCGGGGACATTATAGTCTTCCCGGCCCGAGAATTGCTTTCCCTCAAGCAATTGCAGTCTTGGATGCTCCAGAATTTGCTCGCTTTCCCAGGTGGCATCCTTGATCGACAGATCCTTCCATCGCACAAGGAATTCCTTGACTATGCGCGACCTTAGCTTCTTCTCTTTGACGTCGATGATCTCAGCCGGTTCTAGAATTAGTCTCCCCTCTTTGTCAATGGGTGGCAGTTCCTTCGACACTGAGACCCATTGCCTGACGACCTTCTTGAGACACGATAGATGAAAAATGTTGTGAATCCGACTCCCCACAGGAAGTTCCAACTCGTAGGCAACTTTGCTCACCCTTCGAACCACTTTGTAGGATCCATAGAAGCGCGACTTCAACTTCTCCTTACCACATGCGTTTAGGGAGGATTGTCTGTATGATTGAAGTCGGAAGTATACTAGATTGCCTACCTCAAAATTCCGCTCAATCCAGTGTCGGTCGGCATACATCTTCCACTAGTTCTGAGCCCTCTGTAGGTTGTCCTTGAGAGATCTCAAGATATCCAAACTCTCCTATAGCTAGTCTTTGGCCCTCGGTGCGCGGTTGTCACCCAACGCCACATCCATGAATGATGAAGGTTGACAACCATAGAGTGCTTTGAAGGGTGCCATACCTATCGGCATGTGGTAGGTGGTATTGTAACAGTGTTCTTACCAAATGTAACCAACGGACCGATGCCTTCTGTTGTGTTGAAACATAGTTCCTGAGATAACCCTCTAGCCACTTGTTCACAACCTCCGCCTGTCCATCCGTTTGCGGGTGGTAGCTCGTGCTTGGTGAAATCTCTGTTCCTGCCAACTGAAACAACTCCCTCCAAAAGGTGCTGAGAAAATGGCTATCCTTGTCACTCATTATGTTTCGCGATAGTCCGTGTAAGAGGAATACCTCACGAAAGAACAACTCAACCACTTGAACCACCTGGCATCTGGTGGAGATGGCAAAGAAATGGACATACTTGGTCAACCATAGTTGAAAAAATCGGACTTGGCAAAAACTCGCCAAGGCCTGAAAAAAATTGGGTAAACTCGGCCAGTTTTTGAAAAAAGTTGGCAAAAACTTGGGAACTTAAAAAATAGCTTAATTTTAATTAGAAATGCATTTTTTTTTACAAAATTCAATGCAAAGATGCATCCAATGATTTAATTAATGAGAACACAAAAGAAACAAGTTGAGTTAAGATATATATAAACGCAAAGTGGGTACAAAATCGCATTCTCATGCGGAATGCTGATGGCTAGAAGCCTAGAAGAAAAATAGTACTAAATAGTTTCTATAAAACTAGAAGTAAATACATCATTACAATTAAATCTTCCTCTTCCCAGCTCTACTAGCAAATGTGGGAGAGGAGCTAGAGGGTCTAGTCCTAGTAGTAGAACCCTGCACGGGGCGTGACTATGCCTCCTCGCTCGGTATCTCTGATGATGTGTGTGCCTCGCCCACCATCCTGGATGTATTTCCTCCTCACACTGGCAATGACTCCTCATCTGACTCCTCAATGTCATCCAATGTGAAACCAAATCTACCCCCTTCCTCCATAGCCCGCCTCTCCAAATCTGTGATGTCATCCTCTGTAAACAATGGAGGCTACTCCTGTGCTGTCTAATCACTGTAAGGATCTATATCGTCCAAATCAATTGAACCAACTGGTGCTTCTTGTGCCTTTCTTATGTGCAACTTAAGATTATATTGCACATAGACAAGGTCATTGAGGCGTTTTTGGGATAACTTGCTTCTTTTCTTTGTGTGGATGGACTCAAATAAGCTCCAATTGTGCTCACAATGGGATGAGCTACAAGGCTGGCATAAGATTCTGAGAGTAAATTTCTTTAGATGTTTTCCACCCCAACTTTGCCACCAAGCACCTGCAAAATAAAATATTGAGAAGTTAGAAAGCAAAGAGAAAAGTGAAAACATAATTTATCAAATGGCAAAATTGCAAATGTTTTGCCTGGGGTTTGAGTGCCTCTTGCTCTCTTTGCCAGCACTGAAGAGAATAAATTACCCCTTGATTCCACATACATTTGTTGTTCGGTCACAACAAGGTCTCTCTCCAGAACATCGGGTATCATCCTCTAAATGCATAGAGAGAGGCCCTCCATGACCTCTCCATTAGGATCTGAAAAAGAATCATCGTACCTGAAAGTTGAAACAAATGCAAAGTGAAATCAAGTCTTAGTACATAACCTCCAAAAACAAAGTGAAATTAAGTCTTAGTAAAATCTGAATAAGATTTATCGTACCTGAAACATGGGTTGAGGAAGTACCCTGCTGCATGAATGGGTTGGTGGAGCTGATTGTTCCACCTCTTATCAATAATTTCCCAAATGGGATCATATTTGAGTCTATCCCCCTTGTAATTTTTTATAGACTCTTTGGTCCTATCCATGGCCTCATAAAGATACCCTATTGGGGTTTGATCCCCATCAACCAAGCACTAACTAGGGGCTCAGACACCTACAATTGAAATTTGAAAAATACAAATTAGTTTACAAAAAGATTAATTAATGAAGTTACTAACTTAGTAAGTTACAAATTAATAATGAGAGACTTCAATTAAGAATAATTAAAAATTCAAGTTTTGAAGTTACCTTCACAATCTCAGAAGCCTTTTGTAAAAAATTGTGGTCAAAGACTATGCGCGCGACAGCCTCTCCTTCAGCCTTCTTTGAATAATTTGAGTCAAGCCATCGTTGACTCACAAACATTTGTTTCAAAGAAGCCAATTTACCAAGAATGCTTTGCAACGTCAAGAAAATTGTTGCAAAACTTGTGACAGCGGGTTTGACTAAATCTCTCCCATTAGTGTGCTCTCTCATCAAACTTAGAACCCAAGGGTGATTGTAGATATACTTTGTGATCCGCCTTGCATCTTCCACAATTCGAGTCACCCAATCAAGTTTTCCTATGTCCTCCAATAGAAGGTCAAGGACATGTATTGCACAAGGTGTCCAAAAAAAAGTGGGGTGCCTCTCTTCGAGGATTTTACCTGGCATATTAGTAAAAATAATCAATAATTAGTTTCCATATTTCACCTCAAAACTAAATTAAATCACTTATTAATATTTAATCATAGGCAACATAAAATTACCTGCTGACACATGTTGTAGCATTATCTGTGATGATTTGCACCACATTCTCTATTCCCACCTCCATGACAACATTCTCCAACATTAATGCCAATGTTTGTGCATTTTTTATCTTGTTGGAGGCATCAACCATTTTCCAAAATACCACATTATCCTTGCAAGCGACCAAAAAATTAATAATGGCTTGTTTTTTCCCATCTGTCCGCTCATCAGAAAGAATGGTGCACCCAAATTTACTCCAGTCTTTTTTTGGTCCTCCACCATTGCTCTTGCCCTATCAACAACATTTACGAGCAATCTACAAAATCAAAGTGAAATCAAGTCTTAGTACACAATTTTGATTTAATAAACAAGAAAAAACAGTTAAAATTTAAAAATGAAATCAAGTGGATTTTGATTATTTACTAACCTCTCACTCAAATTGTTGTGAGAAGGGGCCTTGTACCCTTTTCCTGAAACTGTCATTGCGGTCACCAAATTTAGCCAATAGGGACTCTCAACCACAAAGAGAGCCTACCATGCTCTCAAGTCCTGCTTCTTCTTCTTCAATGTCAATAGGAGCACCTTGAGTTTCAGCTATGGCTGCCCTCATAGCTAATCTTTCCCTCTCCATTTGCAATTTTTTTTCTTCCCCGACTGCAAGTATGGAATTAACAAATCTTTGTATCTCTTCTGTATTTTTGTCACATAGATTTGCATCATGCTTCCTAATGCCTGCAAGATGGTATTTGAGGCGGTTTATACCTCCATAAATTACTCTCTCACATCTGATGCAAATCACCTTCCTAGGCTCATCTAGTGCTTCATAGGCATACCTCCATGTCTTATCTCTAGCATTTTTAGGTCAGGTGCCTATATATCCTGAAGGGCATGGTGTTAGTGGCCACACTTCCTGTGAATTTGCCATGTTGATTTAATGGTTAACTGCTGCCCTACATAGAAATTAAAAACACAAAATAATATTTTAGTTAAACAATTAAACAAAGTTAGAAACTATCTAAATTAGTTTCAACTTTCAAACTTTCAATATTTTTAGATATCATTCAAAGTTTAAAAAAAGCTAAACAAACTGCTAGGTTTTGATATTTTAAAACTAGATATTCTTAAAAAAAAATAGTGATAGATTCCACAAAACTTGTCAAAATTAGTGTTGAATCTTCTTCTAATGATTTAAAATCATTTCTAACTACTTAGGAATGATTTTGTATTCATTTAGAAGAAACAAAAAAAGAATAGAATGTTTTTAAAAAAGAGAAAAACAAACTCAACAAACCTACCTGGGAATGTGATTTTTCTTGAAAAATCGGTTGAAATCCACCTTAAATCCACTCAAATCCGCCTCTAATACTTTGCAATCACCTAGCAAGGGCTTGGAAGCCCAACAAACTCCTTCACTCACAAACCCAACAGCTGCAAATAACAAAATAAGCAAGAAACTGCCATTTTTTGCTCTTCAGCGCTGGAATAAAAACGCGGCCGAGGCTTTTTTTTAAAACTCACCGAGTTTTGGGAAAACTTGTCGATGAGCGCAGAGCTAGAAAACTCAGCGAGTGTTGCAACTATGGGTCAAATGATCTACCACGACGAAGATGCAATCCTTTCCTTGTACTTTGGGACGCCCGATAATGAAATCCATCAAGATGCTATCCCACTTCTGGTCGGGGACTGGCAACGGCTAAAGCAATCCTACAGGTAAGGTGTGCTCGGATTTGTTCTGCTGGCAAGTGGAGCATTCCCGCACATATTGCAGAACGTCATTCTTAAGCCCCTTCCAAGAAAACCTTTCCCGGATTTGTCTGTAGGTCATCAGGTATCCTGGGTGTCCAGCCAGGGGTGAGTTGTGCATCTCTTTTAGAATTCTTTCCTTCATCTTAGACTCGGGTACTGGATAGATTCTTCCCTTGTAGTAAATGGTGTCGTCAATGACCTTGTATCTGTCATCTTGTACTTGACTATCTATCAGTTGGCACGCAAATGTATTCTTGGAGTATTCAACCAACAGATGTACCTTCCAATCTGCCGAAATCTGAGATAGGGAACATGTGACAGGCCTTCTTGATAGAGCATCAACCACCACATTATTTTTGCCCTTCACATACTCAATATCAAAATCAAATGCTTGGATTTTTCTCACCCACTTTTGTTGTCGTTCATTCAAATCCCTCTGCTCCAAGAAATATCTCAGGCTGTTTTGGTCTATCCGCACGACAAACTTTGCTCCGACGAGGTATTGCCGAAACTTCGTTAGCGCGTGCATGATGGCGAGCATCTCCTTGTCGTAGATGGAGTAAAGTCGCTCCATTCCCGAGAGCTTCTGACTCTCGAACGCAATAGGATGATGGTCTTGCATTAACACCGCCCCAATGCCTTCTCCCGATGCATTGCACTCCAAGATGAAGGGCCGAGTGAAGTCTAGTAGTGCCAGAACTGGACAGGAACTCATGACTTCCTTCAGCTTGTCAAAGGTGTGTTGTGCCTGCTCACCCCAATGGAAAGACCCCTTCTTTGTCAGATCTATCAGTGGGGCAGTGAGCTGTGAAATCCCTTCACAAACCTTCTGTAATAACTGCACAATCCAAAAAATCCATGCAGCTCTGAGAGACTCTTGGGAGGCGGCCAACCAAGAATGGCTTGGATTTTCTCTTGATGTACCTGAACCCCTTGGGCATTGATGATGTGTCCCAAATACAATATCTTCGTCATTCCAAACTCACATTTGGACCTTTTGGCAAACAATGATTGTGATTCCATGATTCCCAGAACTTCGTCCAAATACCTTAGATGTTCCTCCCATGTCATGTTGTAGGTGAGTATGTCATCAAAGAACACCAACAAGAACTTGCGCAACTGTTTGTTGAAGATGTGGTTCATGCGGGGCTAGAAGGTGGCTGAAGCATTGGTCAACCCAAACGGCATGACTAAGAATTCATAGTGTTCGTAATGGCAACGAAAGGTTGTTTTCTCCACGTCTTGCTCCCTCATGTGAATCTGGTGGTAGTCAAAGCGAAGATCTATATTGGAAAAATAGACTGCACTGTGTAATTCATCCTACAACTCGTCGATCCTAGGGATGGGGTAACTATTTTTGATAGTCCTTTTGTTCAATGCACGGTAGTCCACACACATCCGGAGGGATCCATCCTTCTTTACTAGCACTATCGACGACACGAAGGGACTAGAGCTGGACCTTATCCATCCTTTGTCGAGGAGATCCTAGATCGTCTTCTCTATCTCATCCTTAAACTTCTTAGGATGGCGGTAGGGTGTGGTGATGACAGGCTTGGCTCCTTCCTCCAACTCGATGGTGTCCTCAAAGCCACGGTGCGGAAGTATGCTAGGTGGGATGTTAGCAGAAAGCAAACTGTGCTTGCCAACACCGCTTGAAGCTCGTCATCATGGTAGTATGCGTGTTGACTCCTCAAGGGTTCGGTTGAGACCAAGCAGTGTGCCGCCCAGACTACATCATCATGTTTGAAAATTGCTTCCATCCGTTGTGCCGAGATTTCCTTCGGACCGCCATTCAACATTCCCCTCAACACTACCTTTTTACCATCCACTTTGAAGGAGAACTCCATCCTCTTGAAACTCTGTGTACTCGTCAAGAGTCTCCATCCACTGGATTCCCAATATGACCTCCGTGTCATCCATATCTACTACAAAGAATTCTTTTGTCGTCGTGTGGTTCCCCATGGTAATGCTCAGTTGCAGAACCAAATGGGTACATGACAAGAGATTTCCTCTCGTCACCTTGACTTCGAACCCTTGGTGTGCCTCCGTATGCAAACCCCTTTAGTTCACGAGTGATGAGCTGACGAAGTTTGAATGTGGCCCCACTGTCGAGCATGACCATGACACGCTACCCCAAGGAGGGTACCCCGCACTTGGAATATAGTGCACCTCGAAGTGCCAGCAAGTGCTGCAATGGCGTCTCCCTGTCATACTAGTGTGGCAATCTTCTCCACACGGTTTATGTTAACCTCCTTGGAAGCATGCTGACCATCTCCTTCGGGCTCAGGTTCCTCGTGCTCCTCTTCGTCGTCAGACATCACCTCAATGTAATGGATCTTTCCTTTGCCTAAGCACCAGTGCCCTAGTTCCCATAACTCTCTATAGTTAAAACAGAGTTTCCTCCTCTTGAGCTCCTATCTGGTGGTCTTATCCAATGATGGCTTCTTTGGAGGGGGTTTGTTGTCTTTCTCCTACAGAGCGAGGGGTGGCTTGGGGTGCAAATAATTCCTGGAGGAAGAAGATGATGCCGCCATGTCACATGCCTTCTTAATTGCTTTGGTGAGCGTGATGGGGTTGAATCCTTTCACCCAACCTTTCAGAGGTTCCATCAGCCCATCCACGAACAACACAACGAATCGCCTCTTTGAGATATCTGCTACCAGCATGAACAATCTCAGGAATTCTATAATATAACTGTCGACTGATCCGGATTGCTTCAGTTGTGCCAACTCCTTAAATTTAAGTTCTGGATCTTTCTCGTCGAATCGGTCTATCAGTCTCTCCGTCAATTCAGCATAGGAGGTTATTTGATCATGGCCGAGGGTAACCATTCCATGATGCCTCCATTCATGCGCGACCCCTTCCTGGTGAAGTGTCGCAAATTTGATTGCCTCATCCTCCGGCATCGGGTTAAGATGGAAATATGTGTCTGCCTTCTTTACCCATGCCGGTGCGGATGTTGATCCAGATTCATCAAAGGATTACAGGTTTACCTTGCCTATCTTCCGTTTGAGGTCATCGTTGTAATAGCCACGACTGTTGCCGCTTGAATATCTCATTCGTAGATCAACATAATCTCTGAAGGATATGTCTTCTTCGAGATTTGTGTTCTTCCAGTCTTACGTTAGTTGCTCCTGCATTTCTTGGAAAGTGGGCTCTCGCTCTCTCTGAGGTTCTATGGTTCTCGGCGGAAATGTCGGCATCAAAGGTCGAGAATGCTGAGGGTTTGCTTTCCCTGTGACGGAATTATCGCCATGCCCATTTTGTTCTCTGTTTGTCTTCCCTTCCGCCAATCTCTGTAACGTCTCCTCCATACATACTAATTATTAATTGACATGTAAATGGCCAGAAAATTTATGTTAAAGGTGTTTTTGTGAACACACACCAATACAATGCATCCCTTTGCCACCATTGTAGTTACACCTCTCAGCATGATGAACACTCCATCAAAGTTTAGCTTTTGAAACTAGATTCTGAGGTATCTGTAAAATCCCCTCTTTTATTCCCTTTATGAACGTCTCTGTTGTTAGGGTGAAACATGCATATCTCATTAACTTACTCATCGAGAATAATATGGAAAGTTTATACGCTAAAATACTAATTTTATCCACTATCCAGTAGTTATGTCATAACTAATTTTGCCTAGTTGCACTAAAAGTGTATACATTGATTTTAAAAAATAGTAAATCCATTATGTACTCTCTCAGTCTAGTCCTGCATGTAATGCTTAATTAGTTGACTAACAACTGTCCCTAAAGAGTCCGGCATAGCCTTTTTATAATCTCCAGAACGCAAAGACATGGTGATGATGCTCACATTTTAGAATTACTTTTTGACAGTGCAAACTATAAAAAATATATTAAAAAACTTAAAAAAAGATTACTGGCACATGTCAGTGTAAAGTCTTTGTTCATATAATGTATAAAGAATACTGCTTTCCATTGAACTAAGATTAAATATGCCCGGTGTCATTTTCATCTGTGAGCCTTCTGTGTGCCACAATTATGCTGTCATTACTCTCCTATGTTCACCATTTGCTAGTAATGCAAAACCTTAATGGAATAAGCAATTCTGGTTGTAAGCAACTCTTATTTTATATTTTTTCCTTTCAACAGAATTCATGAATCTTCAACACTTGTGTCATCAACCACTAAGTGTACTCCCAAAGATCAGTGAAATTCATGTTCAATTTCACTTTTTTTATGGTGTTGGTTATGTCTAGCTTTATTCTTGTTGAATGTCTTGATGTTGTATGAGCTGTTATTTTGCTGATCTATTTGGACACCTTGGCAATTGATAAAGGTTCTTTTACTCTCAGGCCAAGTTATCGCTGCTGCTGTGCTACCTGTAAAGGAAGCTGCTAACAAGAAACAATCTGATACCACAAAAAGAAGGGTTGTTGTAACTGGAATGGGTGTCACAACATGTCTTGGCCATGATCCAGATACATTCTATGAAAATCTTCTTCAAGGGAAGAGTGGTATCACTGGTATTGAAAGATTTGATTGTACAGACTTTCCAACGGTAATTTTTGCCATATTATCATGATTGGCTTATAGAAAGTTACATTGATTGAGTTGCCCAGATTTGTCTGTTCTCATGTTTAGTAGTCATTATTTGCATCGTAGTGGGCATGAAATCCCCTGTGTGTTTTAGCTAGACCTTATCTTTATTTGATTTAATTGTCTTGCCATGTGAGTCATGATTTTGTGAGTGCGTGTTAGTTGGGCTTGTTTATGATGTGTAGTTTGTGTGCTCTTAATAAGACATCTTGCATTATGTAAATTATTTTCAGTTTTAAAGTAAAGATAATTTTTATAATATGATTTAATTGTTGATTTCTTGTGTAGAAAGCTGTGCAAGGCTAGCTATATTTTTTGATTATCTTATTCCAATAGTTAAATGTAATTTTCCTAAGCAATTGATCGAAAAGTTCTGTCACTGTTTTGTAGAAAATAGCTGGTGAAATTAAATCATTTTCTACAGATGGATGGGTTTCACCAAAACTCTCAAAACGGATGGATCAATTTATGCTTTACCTACTCACTGCTGGTAAAAAAGCTTTGGTGGATGGTGAAATGACTGAAGAAGTTATAAGAGAATTAGACAAGTCAATGTGTGGGGTGCTGATTGGATCAGCCATGGGCGGAATGAAGGTAATTTGTTATGAAATATTAATATCTTTCATGCTTTCAGCGAATAAAACTTGCTGACAATTCAATTATTGCTGTTGTTCAAATATATGCAAAGGGTGATCCATAAATTAAAATGGCTGGATTTATGCTCAAATAGGTCAACACCTTACAGATATACGACACTAACTCACTGACAACACCTTCAATAATACCCTTCTCTACACTAATTATGGAGTTTCAGACACGCGCATGCACACACACAGACACATATTTCATATATCCAGTTACACAGTAGAAAGCAATAATAGAAAAGAAAAACATGAACACAATGGGACAATTGATTAAGAGCATACCAAGTAACATGGACAACCCAAACTAGGTAAAATATCCACAATAGTGAGCTTCAAGAGCCCCTCACATCCCTATGTTTCAGTCTTTTTACGAGTGTAATGCACCAAAGGGCTTATACAGAGCTCTACTACACATACTCAAGCTTCCACACACTTACATTCCCAACACCCAAGAACACTTATCTATTCTCACAACTTATGTTCAAGAGTACAAATATGAAGGTGACAACACTCCAACTTGCTTACCTTTATCCTTTTTTAAGCCTTTGCCACTTGTACATGGACTCCAACAACCTCCCAAAATCAAGAAAACGAATATCAAACATCCAAAAATTACAAGAAGGCCAAGTGAAATGTTTTGAACTCCTCCATTGTTTGTCTCAAAATATGCCAATATGAAATTGCAGTGACACATTCCCTTTTGCTGCTTCATCTGTGCATTTGATGTAGTATACACTATGACCATACAGTGCATTGACTTTGGTAACTATGTAATCGCCACTTGTGGAAACCAGAGATTTTGCAACCAGAGGAAAACTGCTGATTTTTGTCACTTGCTCTTTAACTTGAATTCATGCTTGCAATGCTACTACTATGTCAGAATGCTACTACCTTTGCCCTTTGTTGTTTCCATGGTAGTAGCATTCTTTTCTTTTCTTTACTGTCTTGGTTCTTATCACCATCTAGCTGTTCTCCACCCTTGTGCTTTTTAGAAGAGGTCCCCTCCTTATCCAGCTGAAGTTAGTGTGCTTGGGCACATACCTCACCTAGGTTTTGGGTCTTGGCCTTGAGAATCACTCTTTGTTGGTGATAAAACAATCTTCCCAATCTTCCTTTTTAGGGTCTTGGCCTATAATATTTTTCCAAGCTGAACTGCTCTCTTCCTAAATTCACTTGTGTATACATGCATGCTTTGCCCATGCTCTTGCTTCAAATGATACGGTTGCATTACTCTTTCTTCTTCATGGCAAATTGGGTAGAACTGTTTTCTCAACAATGTTTTGAAATCACCCCCATTGGGAATTGGTGGCTTTTTTGAAACTTCAAGGAGTGTGCATAGCTTTCATACCATGTAAGAGCATGTCCAACAAGTTCCAATCTTGCAAAAGAGATTTGTTGGTGTGATATAGTCAATGTAGGCTGAATTACACCTCTGTTTGGGCACTCATCAGTCCAATTTATTCACACTGATATCTCATCGTATAGTTGAATGTCAATCTATGTTTTGGTTTTGAAGAGCCTCTTTGAGGTAGGTAACTGCCATTGCCCTACATCCTTTCTTCACAAATTCACCTTCTTCTTGATGCTCTTTTGGAGGGGTCATTCTTGCTATCAAGGAAAGCATCATGCTTTCTAACATATAAATCTTTTGTTCTTCAATGAATATCTTAGCCATATATTTTTCCAACTTCCTACACTATTCTCCACAATCCTCTCTTTCCATTCTTTTTGCTCTTAACCACTCTCTTGATTCAATTTTGGACTCAAAAAGGCACCAGGATTCCAGTCCCACTAGACCTTGTATTGGGAAATTGAAAATAAACCAAATATGATCAAAATCCCACAAACATAGGTTATAAAAACTTGATCTTACCACTTGATCTGTAAATGTTTGAAAATAAACCAAATATGATCAAAATCCCACAAACATAGGTTATAAAAACTTGATCTTACCACTTGATCTGTAAATGTGGAGTTATATTCCAAGTGGTTGCCAACTAATGGATATACAACTCACAACACCTTCAATATTATCCTTCTCTACACTAATTATGGATTTTAACACACACCCACCCACCCACACGCACATGTTTCATCTATCCAGATAGCAAAGTGGAGAGCAATAAGAGATAGGAGAAGTGTGGACATAGCAGACAGTTGACTATGAACACTCCATGCACCATGGAGGAACACAACCCAGTTAAAAACTCAACAAGAGTGAGCTTCAAGAGCCCTTTGCATCACTATGTTTCAATCTCTTCACAACTGCAAAATGCCATAGGGCTTATATAGAGCTCTATTTCACATACTCAAGATCCCATACACCTGCAATTTGTCCCAACACCTAGGACACCTCTCTGGTGTTACAACTTACACTCAAAGAGTACAAGCATGAAGGTTATAGCACTACAATTTTTCTTACCTTTTTTTTCAGGTCTCCATCCCTTGTCTATGGACTACAACAAAATTTCAAAAATGAAAAAAGGAAGATCATGCATCCAAATATTTTTGAAAAGAACGAGTGAAATGTTTTGAATTCCATTTCTATTTGTCTCAGAACATTTTTGCTGCTTCCACCAGTATGGAATCTCCAAGGTGTTTTCCCTCTGCATGTTGACTACAGTATATAGTGCATTCACTGTGATGATCAGGCAATTGCTACTTGTATTGTGGTTTCAACACACGAGGAAAAGCACTAACTTTTATCACTTGCATTGCGACACTTGGACTCATCCGTGCAATATTTTGGGTGACTGCCAACATGAAATCAACCAGAGTACAGCACACCTGCTGATAAAACCAATTCCAGGCTCAGCATTTTATTTAAGGCTCAAGGACTTCACAAAATGAATGTTAGTGACACCTAGACCACAATAGTCTCACCTCAACGATCTGCTTTTTGGATCGAAGGGTTCTAAATTTCTAATTTCTTGGAATATATTAAAGAAACTCTTATAAAGATACCATGTGATGCAGACTATTTCTTCTTTCTGTTGCAAATGAGGCTAATAATCTCTCATTTCTGCAGCACTCTTGCAACCATTCTTTGTAATATTACATGCAGAAAGAAAACACAACAGAATGTACTGGGAAGAGGGGGGATTGGGTAATAATAACAACATAAGTGTTACCCATCAGCAAATGAAACAAATTCATAGGACTGTCAATCAGAATTTTTCCTTCCTAATACCAGCCAAATGAAATTGATAACATTGCAGGAGTGCAGCAGAAAGGAGAGATTTTCTTCCTTAATTGCAGCAGTAAAAAGAAATATTCTGCATCATTGTGTGATAGAGGTTGTCTGTGATGGATTTTATTCAGAATTAAGTCATTAAAATGAAAAATAATGAAATATCATTATAGCACTGGCACACTTTTTAGGTACTTGTGTTCATGTTGTGGCTAATACAATCAAGTTACAAACAGGTTTTTAGTGATGCAGTAGAGGCTCTGAGGATTTCTTACAGGAAAATGAATCCCTTCTGCATACCATTTGCAACAACAAATATGGGTTCAGCTATACTGGCCATGGATCTGGTAAATGTTTCTCTGTGAAATGTCATTGCAGTGGTTTTTCGGATCATGTTCAATGCATATTTGCAGATATAAAGGGTCACCATATCCTTCACCTTTAATAACTTTACAGGGTTGGATGGGACCAAATTATTCAATCTCCACTGCTTGTGCCACAAGTAATTTCTGCATTTTAAGTGCTGCCAATCATATCGTTCGGGGTGAAGCTGTAAGTATTATTAAGAATCTTGTTTTAGCACAACTATTCTTGGAATCTAGTGAAATTACCATTTAATTTAAAATGCAAATTGAAAGCTGAAACTTCAGCGGTGCTTATGTCCTCAGAATGTAATGCTCTGTGGTGGTTCTGATGCGGCAATTATTCCAATTGGTGAGTTCACTGTTCAACTCATTTGCTTTTGATACCACCTTTGAATTGTAAGTTTGGATGGGTTTATCAACACTTTTTTAAACAAAAAACAAGGGTAAACGCTTTGACCCGGAGCTATAACCGGTGAGGCCACAAATGGCGGACCTCATCCCCAATGGGATTTGAACCTTGATGGCAATAACAACACAACTTAACCATCACAATATACCAATGTTAGGGTTTATCAACACATTGTGTACTATGTGCTACCAATTAGTTTGTAGAGAATTATCTTTATTGGTTTGTGGTGTTAAAATATCCTCATTGGCTATATATTATTTTGACATTTTGTTGAACATTTAGAGATATTAGGAAGATTAGTTGAGCAATGTGTGATATTGCTTTCTAATCCTCTGTTATATGTAGACTTTAGAGCATGATCAATTCATTGTAAGTATTCAACTTATGGGAATGTGCATTTGTTTACAGGATTAGGAGGCTTTATAGCATGCAGAGCATTATCACAAAGAAATGATAACCCTGCACAGGCATCACGTCCTTGGGACACCGTATGAATTTTCGCCCCTTTATTTTTTTCTTAACCATTAAAACTTGATGATCCACAAGGTACATAGGTTTCAGTCCTATCCTCACAATTCTGATATTCCAAATTTGCTTTGGGATTGAGTACTCTCCAGTAGTGAAGCTTACATGATACTTCCATCATTGCCAACTTCAATCCTTCTGTAGATTTGTAATGGGCTGCAGAATTTAACATACATTATGCTTATTTATCCTATGGACTTGGCATAGGAATCCAGAATAACTGTTATTATCTTGTAAAATTTACAAATCAATTTACACTCATGCTTTTGTCTGATTCATATTGAGAGTGTGATATTATAGAGATGGCTAAACAGGTGATTTTCTCTACTCCACTTGTCAGGATCGAGATGGGTTTGTTATGGGTGAAGGATCAGGTGTATTACTTATTGAAGAGCTAGAACATGCAAAGGTATAACATTGCTTGTGAGAGGATCACCACAGCTCAGTAAAGATGAAACTTTTAAAACAAGCTGTCTGATGTATTAATCGAATATGAAAAATGATCTAAAAAATTAACAATAATGTCCATTGTATTTCAATGAGCTTGGCAGAAAAGAGGAGCAAAGATATATGCAGAGTTTCTGGGAGGAAGTTTGAGCTCTGATGCTTATCATTTGACTGAGCCCCATCCTGAAGGTATTTTCTTGAAGAGATGATAAATTCTCTATTGAAGGTTTGAGAAAAGACAGAATGGTGATCTTTTCTATGGTGGTGAATATGATATACAGGTACAGGGATACTTCTCTGTATTGAAAAGGCTCTGAAACAATCAGGTGTAGCACGAGAAGATGTGAACTATGTTAATGCTCATGCAGCTTCTACCAAATCAGGTGATCTGCGAGAATACAATGCCTTGATCCAATGTTTTGGTCAGAACCCTCAGGTACATATGCTTCCTTGTATTTGTTGTTTGGACATCGGTTTGTACTGACATTCAAGACATTTTCTTTCATGCATTTTCAAGAACTTTGTTAAGCTGAAGTAATGATATTTCAAATTTTCAGCTGAAGGTGAACTCTACAAAATCATTGATTGGCCATTTGTTAGGGGCAGCTGGGGCTGTTGAGGCTGTTGCAACCTTGCAGGTATCGAAGACAATCCCTTAGAATCTCAAACATTGAATCGGTGTAACTTGCTTCTTAAATGTGGTTGCTGGTTGTTTTGGGTTTGCTTTATGTTTAATTTATTTCTGTGGTGGGTGAGATATT
This sequence comes from Thuja plicata, assembly GCA_018584345.1. Lineage (NCBI taxonomy): Eukaryota > Viridiplantae > Streptophyta > Pinopsida > Cupressales > Cupressaceae > Thuja > Thuja plicata. The sequence continues at coordinate 1,518,025 of MU227665.1, forward strand.
TCAATAAAATGGGAAGGGGAAAGTGATTTTAAAGCTTTCTATTATACATACATCTCATCCCATGTACTTGCCCAACAAATAATGAAAGTGTCTTATTCTACATGCATACCAAGGCATTGACTGTGTATTATGTAGCACTAGCGCCATATCGAATTCATTGGTCATTGACTAGTTTTTTGTTTTCCAGAATGTATCTCTCCAATGTTGTCGCTACCTATATCTCTTCCTAATATGGTTGTTTAATATTTCTATTTTTTGTTTTTTTCCTCTTTTTATGGAAAGTGATCTTTTGTTATTTGAATAATAATAAATAATATGCAAACTTATTTTACCAAAACCTGAAGCCCATTTGAAAGTATGGACTACATGTCAAATGAAGTGCAACTTGAGGCGGAACCAATTAACAAAACCAAGGGCACTGGTGATCCAAACATCAAAAATGCTAAAACCTAAGTTGTTGGGCTCTCATATAAGGGATCTTGGACCTGTACCCAACTGTGTTGGATGTGGGAGTGGCAACTGGGAGTGGCCTGAGAGTGTCCCAGCTGCCTTGGGTACAATGGTGCACCGACAAGTAACAGAAGGCAGTTGGGATGCTCTTGTGAGTGTACCAACACAGTAGGCCGCCAAAACAAGTCAAAAAGTGTTTTTTAAAACAAGAACAAAAATCTAAAAGCAACTTAAAACGTAAAACACACCTCTTACTGTTTGTTGTTTGATAAACATAACTCCATTTCTCACAAACTCATTCTTGCCAATCCATTTTTGTATTTTGAAAGGTAGCTGGTTTTTTTCTAAGGAGAAAATTCAGAAAGTGCTAAGAAGATGAATATAGTTTGCCCAAAAGAGGTTTGTTCATCTAAGATAAGGAATTTAACTAATTCTTTTAGTTTTTTAATGATTTTTTTCAAGTATTTCAAAAATAATAAGTTTTTTTGAAAAAAATATAAGTTATATGTTTTTCTAGTATTTTTTGGTTTTTTTTTTAAACTTTCATTAGTTCATACATCTTGTATGGTTGTTTTTTTTTAGTTTGAAATTTTATAATGCCTTCTAATAGAAAATTTGCGATATATTTGGAATGGCCACTAATTCAAGTTTAGTGGGAGTGAAGACCAATAAACAATTGAAATATGACAAAGCATCTCCTGTATGGAAATATGTTACGATGCTTGATCAACTTCTAGGAGGGGGGCTTTTGTTTGAAGATATAATGATTGTGGAGTCCAATTTAAGAGCTCATATGGTCGAGGGAAAGCTCACTAATGTAACATAAATGGGTGTGGAATTAGAATATGTGGAGGGAAAAATAAGGGGTTGCCAAAAGAGAAAATTATGACATTTGTTAAAGAATAAGAAGTAACTAATGTTGAGTGAGAAAAATTAAAATCTCATTCTTTAGTAAGGAAAACATCATTGAAGGCACCTAAGAATTCATTAATGGCCTACTAGCATCCTTTCATGGAGACGCCCTCTATCCAAGAAGAAGATCCCTCTCCTTGCAAAGAGACCCGTTGTGAGGTTTTCACACCATTGGCCCATTGCAAATGGGGACCCCCTCTTTTTGCCTTAGCAATAGTAGTGGTCTTAGTTGGTGGAAATTTCCAAGTCTCCAAGTCCGAGAGATGAGCTTGAGCAACTTTGGCCTGTTGGGTAGTCAAGTCTGTTTGGGGTGTGAGTGAAAGTTGGGCTAAGCTAGTCAAGGATATGGAGTTGAAACCAAGTGATTTGTGATGAAATGAGTTGGAATCATAAGAAAATCCTTGTTCCAGTGTCAATTTTGTTAGGAATAAGGTGTCTCAACCTTGGATAATTCCTATTCTTATTATTTGTTTTGCAAAATGTATTTCTTGCAAATAATGTTGATGTGTCGGCATCTTGAATTGTGTGTAAGGAGATCATGGCTAAAA
>MU227665.1:1525806-1543063 GCA_018584345.1 Thuja plicata
AGTACGTCTAGGCAGCGGCGCCAGATGTTTACCGTCACGGGTAACTTAATAATGCATAGACATAGTACAGGAAATATAATAAACACAGAATATATCATAGAATAATAAATACTTTCATTAATCATTCTAGATTGGCAAGTACATTTACATCATAATGATCATACAATAATATCTCCCCTGTCCATCCTCCGAGAGGGTATATAAACTACCCGAAGGGCCACGACCGAAACGTCGTGACGTAACTATCTAACCTCTCGGTCACTAACGACCGAGGCTAACATAACACTTTATTAATATAATAACCAGTACATTCAAATATCCCGACAACAGGGAGTTCACTTGCAAATGAAAGAATCCTGACACTAGGTCGGAATCCAACTATGTCCTAGGATTCATAAATCCTTTAGACCCCCAAAATAACGCCCCTCTTAAAAGCGAGCTGCAAGTCCAAATTGGAGAGAAAAGTGAAATAAAAGTACAAAATGATGTGTTTTGGAAGTGAATTTTCTAAATCAATGAATCCTCAGGAGGTGGCGGAATCTACCTACCTCCTAGGATTACCCAATCCTCTGAGAGGTAAGATCTCTGCCCCTTCAAACAAGAGAAATTCGGGGCATAACTCGATGTAGAAACCAAAAGCAAGAAGCATGCTATCAATCTAAGGCAAGGATGGATGAATCAAGGGTGAGAAGACGAGTTTTAAACAAGGCAAATGGTATGAGAGAAAACCCTCTAGGCAGAGCAGAATCTGCCTGCCCTTGAGGATTCCAAAATCCTCTAGCACCCCAAATTTCTGCCCCCTCTTTGCTGCTGGTAATCCTGCCCTACCCTTCATTAGTTCATACATCTTGTACGGTTGTTTTTTTTTAATTTGAAATTTTATAATGCCTTCTAATAGAAAATTTGCGATATATTTGGAATGGCCACTAATTCAAGTTTAGTGGGAGTGAAGACCAATAAACAATTGAAATATGACAAAGCATCTCCTCTATGGAAATATGTTACGACGCTTGATCAACTTCTAGGAGGGGGGCTTTTGTTTGAAAATATAATGATTGTGGAGTCCAATTTAAGAGCTCATATGGTCGAGGGAAAGCTCACTTATGTAACATAAATGGGTGTGGAATTAGAATATGTGGAGGGAAAAATAAGGGGTTTCCAAAAGAGAAAATTATGACATTCGTTAAAGAATAAGAAGTAACTAATGTTGAGTGAGAAAAATTAAAATCTCATTCTTTAGTAAGGAAAACATCATTGAATGCACCTAAGAATTCATTAATGGCCTACTAGCATCCTTTCTTGGAGACGCCCTCTATCCAAGAAGAAGATCCCTCTCCTTGCAAAGAGACCCGTTGTGAGGTTTTCACACCATCGGCCCATTGCAAATGGGGACCCCCTCTTTTTGCCTTAGTAGTAGTAGTGGTCTTAGTTGGTGGAAATTTCCAAGTCTCCAAGTCCGAGAGATGAGCTTGAGCAACTTTGGCCTGCTGGGTAGTCAAGTCTGTCTGGGGTGTGAGTGAAAGTTGGGCTAAGCTAGTCAAGGATATGGAGTTGAAACCAGTGATTTTTGATGAAATGAGTTGGAATCATAAGAAAATCCTTGTTCCAGTGTCAATTTGACCTTAGAAAGTCAGGAAAGGTTGTGGGAGGTAATACTGCTGAAGGTGTGCTGAATCCTAAAATTTGGCTGTCTGAAATTTTTTGGAAACTCCCAAAATCTAGAATCTTTATTATAACTCCTATGAAGCTGAAATCCATCTCAAACATCCTTATAGTATTTATATAAAATATAACTTAAATGCTATATTTTATATAAATCGTCTCGCCCTTTGAGCTGAAGAAAATGATTTACAGAATTTGGGAGTTCACTTGCAAATGAAAGAATCCTGACACTAGGTCGGAATCCAACTATGTCCTAGGATTCATAAATCCTTTAGACCCCCAAAATAACGCTCCTCTTAAAAGCGAGCTGCAAGTCCAAATTGGAGAGAAGTGAAATAAAAGTACAAAATGATGTGTTTTGGAAGTGAATTTTCTAAATCAATGAATCATCAGGAGGTGGCGGAATCTACCTACCTCCTAGGATTCCCCAATCCTCTGAGAGGTAAGATCTCTGCCCCTTCAAACAAGAGCAATATGGGGCATAACTCGATGTAGAAACCAAAAGCAAGAAGCATGCTATCAATCTAAGGCAAGGATGGATGAATCAAGGGCGAGAAGACGAGTTCTAAACAAGGAAAATGGTATGAGAGAAAATCCTCTAGGCAGAGCAGAATCTGTCTGCCCTTGAGGATTCCAAAATCCTCTAGCACCCCAAATTTCTGCCCTCTCTTTGCTGCTGGTAATCCTGCCCTACCCTTCATTTCCACCTATGGACAAGTCCTTAAGGTCATTAGATACAAGTTTGGCATGTGGTCAAAATCTTGGTGGAAACTGGAAAGTGAAAATCAGATTGTGAAAGATGAAAACTAGAGCATGAAAGCAGACTTAATTAAGCCCAAATCTGATTGGATTGAATGAAAACTCACCATAGAAAAAGATTGAAGGCTTGATTGCATTGAAAGAGGCATGGATTGGTTAAATTCAAAGTTACAAGATAAAATGATAAGGATGAAAATGAAAGAGGAAAATTCTCTAGTCATGGCAGAATCCGCTTGCCTTAGAGGATTCCAAAATCCTCCCTTACCTCCAAATTCCGCCTTGCACAAGATGAGCAGCATGAAGTCATGTGGGGTGAGAGAAATTGATCCAAGAGGTAAAGTTGAGGAGAACAAGACAAGTTTATGAGATAGACTGATCTAAAATCAATAAAGGTGATCATAAAAATCCTCTAAGAGGCCATAATTCCGCCTTGCATAGATAATGGTGAAACATGAACAATGCTCGCACTTCAAGCACAGAATGAAGATCAAAATGATTTGGAAATCAAGTTTTAGCTGAATTCAATGAGGAAATAAATCTAAGTTTGATAAAGTGAAAGGATGAAGAATTAAAGGAGTGAGGCCGAATTGGAGAAAGTGAGGAAGTATTGAAAATCCTCAAAGGCCCTTTATTTCCGCCTTGTCTTTATAAAGGTGAATTCAATGGAAACCGATGAGTTGGAAAAAATGAAAGAACAAGGATTTCAAAATCCTCTAGTGCACCCAAATTCCGCCTTGTGAATTAAAATCCTCTCCTACCCTTAATCTCCGACATGTCTTCTTGAGGATAGAAACACTTGAACTTATGCAATGATGAAAGGAAACGTAGATTGAAAACAAAGAAGTGATAATGAATTGATTCAAGCGGAGAGGTTGAAGGAAGGATAAGAATTGAATGATGAAGAGGTGGAGTTTGAGTAAAGTAAAGAAAATTCCTTGAGGGATGGTGGATTCCGCCATCCCCCAAGGATTAATAATCCTCCTTCATGCCTAATCTCCACCCAAGAGAGGATCGAGCTAATAAGAGGTGAAGGTGTGAGTTGATAATTAAAAATCATGCCTTTGACCCCCTTCACTATGTTGGCTTATATGGAGAAATAGAGGAATTAAAATGTTTTAATTGCCTTAGAATGAACAAGTTAGCCCTTTTCATGGAGACATGCTTGTTCAAGCTGACAATCAACTATTTAAGGAAGAGGAGAAATCATTTTAACATCACATGGGAAGCAGATTTATCTCTGCTAAAGCAACGAACTCCTTAATCAGCAGCAAGTTATCTTGGAGTGAGGGGTATTGTCTTGCATTAGCAATGAATTATTAGTTTGGGCAGCAAATTATCATAAGGAAAAGAAGATTATCTAAGGAGGAGGAGATAAATTACATCCTTGTCAATAATTTGAAACTTCAAAAGGTGTCAAGTTTGAGCATTCAAAGGCAGATTTCTTCCAAAAAATCAAAGATAGAGGGTGGTAAAATGGTGAAAACTGGGCATGTTGTTCATTAAAAAAAACTTACTTTCCAGATTTTAAGTGAATCCACTTCAAGTTGCAAGATTAAGACCTTTTCACCAATAAAATCAGAACTTAGGACTTGCAAGAGGAAGAGAAATTTGATTTTGCACTCAAGAAAATCCATGATCATTGCATTTATTTCATAAAACTTTCAGATTTCCTTCATGTTTTCTTGTCATTTCATGAGCTTAATGCAATTTTCTCTCTTGATTTTGCAAGGTAAACTTCGAAAAGGGAGAAGCTTGGAGAGCATGGAGAGGGTGGAAAAGTCAAGCTCAAAGACTCCAAATGAGGAGGTTCAAAATCAGAATATCAAAGTACAAATTCAAGGCAAGATCAAGATAGAGTTCAAGAAAAATTAGAGAGTAAAGAAAAAGAAAAAATCATCAACTTGAATTTTCTCTGGAAATCCAAGTTTATTTTGAGGATCCAAGTGCATGAAGACTTCATCACTTCAAGAAGTTCAAGTTTCAAGTTTGCAAGTACAATCCATTTCAAATCATGACAATGAGAAAACTTCCAAGAAAGATGGAGAAAATTTGAGAAGATGAAGCAATTTGGGAATAGGCCATCACAATTGAAGGCTTGATAATGTTGAGTATCAAGAGATATTTTCTTATCACCAATAGATTGATCAAGTCTATGAGATCTGTTAGGAATAACAGTCCACAAGCACAATTGAGAGGGGGGGTGAATCAGTTGTGATACAGATTATTAAACTTTAAGCTTTATAAACCAAATCTACAATTAAAATGATAACATAGTAAGTGCCAACACAATAACACATTCCTTTGTTGTTGAGGAAACCCTGTTAAAGGTGAAACCTTGGTGGGAATTAACACCCACAAATAATGTACTGAGAGTATAGTATCCTTGTTAAAAGATTTAGCCGTTTTAGGAGCTTATTACGACATTACAGTACACAGTCCCTGTTAAAGGACAGACCCTGTTAGGAGTCAAGAGTAACAGTGGGCTCACTGCCCAGGCACATTGCCCAAAGAAGGTTAAAGCCACCCTCAAGGATTAACAATCCGAACAAGTGTATATAAGAAATATACAATCCAGTGAACTGTTTGATAGCAATTGTCTTTGCTTGGTCAGTTCCAATGAAGTATTACAATCACAAACTCTGCTCTACATCTAGCAACCAATCAAGCTTCGCAGCTTCCACACTTCTCTATCTTTCAATTACCTTTTCATCATTCCACTATCACATCTTTTTAAAAGAAAAGATCTCTCATATATACCCTATTACAATAATTGATTAGGTCAGTCAATTAAGCTTTCCCAATATACAAATAATTATTTAACCCCTTGCTAAGATACACAAGGTACCTAAAACAAGTAAACATCAATTACAATACATCAGATATACTCCAAGATCCGCAATCCACGCTCTCAATCCACAATACATGTTACATCTTTGAAGTCGGCCACAAATAGGTCTTCTCCAGAATATACGCCACAACTGACGTCACCAACAATCACACGACTTGCGATCAACAAAAAACGTTCCTCAATGTGTCCTCTGTCCTCCCTTAAGCTCACATACCCTGAATCATCATCGCCTGTAAGATATACCCAAAACACAGAGACTCGTTCTATCAAGCATCACTGTCACAGTCCAGAAACCAGTCTTTATTAAAACATCTGTAACATCACCAATATGCAATATTAAGCCAAGCGACCTTAGGAATAAGGTCATCACACATCCTTCTTCATATCCTCATCTTTGCTCGTTCTGATTCATTCGTAGTGTCCGTACACCTATGTCAGTCATCATATAATAGTAATAACCAGTCTGTTCTCTCCATAGAAACATATGTTGACATCAGTGACAAAACATGAATGCCAACAACATCAGTAGTACCCAATTCTGATATCATCCAACAAGATCAGGATGTTGAGGTGGCGCCCACTTATTTTCAACCAATCAGAAAATTCTAGTTACACATGCTCAAGCACATTCAATCATCTTATGCCAAGTGTACAATTTTATCATTGGTTCTCAAAGCATTGTAATTTTCTTATTGACCCACAAGCTGGTGCCTTCATGTAATTGGATGATAGCGTGGCAACCCTAATTAGGGTTTGTAATGGGTTAATCTTGACCCTGGATCTTGAATTGATCTTGGTCCTTTATTGTAATTGAACAACTATAAAAGGCCAAGGCCTTCTCATTTGTAACTCATTAGATTAGAGAGGAGATTAGATTAGATTAGCTAAGGGAGAGACTTATTGAAATTGTTGCAATAATGCTTATCAAAGTAATTGTTGATTCATTGTTGGTCTTCATGGTGAATTATATGTGTTGCTTTGAAGTGTTGCATGGTTTCTTCAATTCCTCACTTAGAGTATATTAGAAAGTGTTAAGTTGAATGGAAGTGATTTTGGATGTTTCTTTAGTGAACTCGCTTAGACCAAACCACTAGTAGCTTGTTGATTGTAAGTTTTCCTTGCGTGGTTGAATGACATATATTATATATAAAATTAACTTCAATTATTACTTGCACATTGATCTGCATCGATGAATGGTGTTAATGGAATGGTGGTAGTTTGAACATCTTACATTTACCTTAGGAGATTGCGCTAGCTTGGTTGATGTTGATGGCTAAACTAAGTCTAGTAGAGTCACAAAGACATCCATAATTTCTTGCATTTTAGGAGTAGAGTAGCTTTCTAAACCCTTATCTCTTTGCAAGTCATTTGATTGAAGAAGTTAAAGTCAAGTTGATATCCATTGAATGAACAACATAAGTCCCTTTGTGATAATCAACATATCACATCATTAAAACTGAGTGAACGTCCACAATAAGAAGAAATCTTGAGGTTGTCTCATTTGATCACACAATCCATGTACATTGTTTAACATTCGAGCATCCTTATTCAAGAGAGAGTTGGAGATTTGGTGTTTCATCTCGAAATACTAAGTATTCGATTTTGTATGTTTAGTGGAACAAAACTCACATCAACAAGACCCATTGATTAAGGCATTTTAAAATGAAACAAGAGACATTGTAGAGGAAAAAACCGGCATGTATTTATGCCAATGGTTTTCTTTTCAACTTGGTGAGATCACCATATTGGTAGTAAATGGCGACAACAATCAATAATGCACCTTTTGGTTTCATAGGTCTTAGGTATGAAAAGGTGTATACCACTGTATTGGCAAAATAATTTTTGTTTGTGTTGAATATGTTGTCATTGATGTCGTATAAATCTCAGAGGATTATTCAAAGTAATAGAAAATTGGTTGAGCTACTTGCTTGCTTTGTTGAGGTGTTTGAAGTGCTTGACGTGCTTGAGCTAGTTGGTTGTCTGGTTGAGCTAGTTTAGTATCTGGTTGAGCTCCCTACTTGTCTACTGACTTGTGCCAAGTCAACCTAGCTGCCATGTCAGATCATATGCCAAGTCATATGGTTATGTCATCGGATTAATATCCTTGAAGCATGATTAAATTAAAAGGGGAATTGATTTAATATTTCAGAATTGAGGCAAGTGGAGGCGACTTCTTTAATGGCTTGTAACTAAACATTAAATCAAACTTTGTGTGATATTATTGATGACAGTCAAGAAACTTCCGATTAATTATGTGTGGGGGACTCATTCAAAGAGACGGCTTCAGACAAAAATAACGAGCAATGTAAGAGTCGTCTTAGCTAGCATATACCTTGCTACAGGTTGGACTGGAGACGTTTTTCTTCACCAAAGGCATGAAGTTTCTTTTAATGTGTGGTGTAACATTTTTTTCTGGAACGATTTTTCTTTGACTTATGCTGATATGAGTTTGGCAATACAGAGGCCGTCTATGATATTTTCAGGTTGCAATAATTGTATCTTCTGATTAATGGTGAGTGAATATTCTAAGGGAAATTACAATTAAAAAAAAAACGCATATACTATCTGTTGGGTGCATTTTGATATATATAGAATATTGTGGATTCTATGAATGTTTTTTTTTTTAAGAAAAGGTGTCGTGTGTGCAATCTCCTATAGTGGGAGTGATTGTGTTTTTTAGCGTAGTATTTTTATCATTGGAGCCGTTTTTCTGGAGAAATAAAATGACTAACGTCGCGTGCCTTGAGATTGTCATTATTTTTGAAAGAGTTGAAGATATTTTTTTTTAGCCTGTGCGTGAAATTGAAGTCCTAGTTTTTGCCGATTCTTATCATCATGGGAAGGAGGTTTGAAAATTGATAGTCGTGGATTTCTGTTTATGTGAAGCCATTTTGGAAGAGTAACCTGTTAGTCGTGGTCATCATAAGGATTCTAGTCGCCTCTTGTTAAGGCAACTAATCTACAAAATACTTACTCAACAACTATTGTTGACCTATCAATGAACACGTTGGAGTTTTCTGAGTACTTGGAAAGCAGACTTTATCATTGCTACGCACTAGTTTCCTCTCTCCCAATTGATTGGAACAACTACCTGGGCGTGGAAATTATACTTCGCTGAGTGAATAAGCTACAGCTAAGCGCGGGAATGGGGATGCTAATTATAGGCCACCATAACTGAAATTTCGGGTGTGTGGTGCCATTTTGAATGAAAGCAAGGGTTATTGTGAGAGGTTGCTTGCAACATTTTTTGGACATGGTAGTCGTGCATCTTAAACAAACTGATATATGTAAAACGAGCTAACATATAAAGAAGGTTGAATCTGTTTGTGGATGTATGTGATGATTTTTTTTTTGGGTGTAACATAGATAACTCCTTGAGCCGTATGCAGTATGTTTGAGGTGAATTTGAAGACTCAGAGTTTTTGAAGATATTAATGATAATTTATATCTCCTTACTAAGTCGCACGAGGTTGAATTTTTGTGGGTTGGTGAAATTGAAGGAGCTGGGTGGAGAAAAAGTAGAGATTGATGCGAAAACAAAACTCATGTTATTAGTGTATTTTTGGGTTGGTGCCTAAATTGGGGTTGGTCCCTCAATTGACTGGAGTTGGTGCTTCGAAGAGGGTTGGTGCTCACTTTTGTAATTTGGGTTGGTAGGGGACGTCCATTAAAAAAATAGGGGAATTTATATATATAGAGAGATTTCAAATATGCATATCCTAACATTGATAAACCATTCACCATAGACATTTTAGAAGCTCAATACATAGCAAATTAACAAAATTCAAATGCTTTCATTGTCAAAATATGGCGTACATATAGAAAAATGCCCAAAGGCTCCAAGTTTTATGCATGAAATGACATAAAATATTGAAATGTAAACAATAGACATATTAGTCTATAACTAAAATACTAAACAATAAACAATAACATAAAAGTCCAACTCCATAATCAGTTGTTCATAATAATCATAATCAATAATGTATCTGCAAATATATGGCTGTCCATAAACAACACATGGTAGGTTTAGGAATCTAAATTCAAATCAGAGCTAGACTTGAGTCACTCATAGGATGAGGGTCTTTCTCATCCAATGGAACCCCAAGCAATCCTGGAGGTGTGTCATCCTCCTCCTGCATAGCATCCTCGGGATTGCATAGCGAGTCTAATGATACTCATACTCTGTCGATCTTGTAGCCGCAATGCATTGTGAACAACCACTAACTTCTCTGATTGTCTAGAGGTAAGATTGTTCCTCTTGACTGATTGGATGAAGCTATATGTGGACCAATTCCTCTTTGCAACAAAGGAATTGACAACCTATGAAAGAAGACGAATGACAAGTATCCTCAGCTTAGGTGCATCCCTACCATGCCACGTCCACCATCCAACAGAGTTAGTTTGAGCTAATTTAGCTCTATCCGTCCTCGCCTCTAGTTTACCAAAGGTTGAAACACAGTTTGGCGAATGCAAGCCACTGACCCCGAAGTTTAGTAGCATCATCTCCATCGTACATTTTAGCAAGGGCCTTAAAGAAGCCATCCTTCACTTGAGTTGACCACAAAAAAAACATTAAATAATGAAGAGATAATCATAAGAGATCTAATTCTACTTTGCTATTTGAAATTTAAATTGAAAACTTGAGATTTCATATTTGAGAATCATCTCCTCATTATTAGATGGAGCCACTCTCCTAGGTCTTAGTGCATACCATTTGGGATTGATAACAAAGGCTTCCATATGAAGTGGGATGTTCATAATATTCCACTGTCGCGTCACAATGGGCCTAAGACGCTCCTCATAAAATCCCAAAGTAGGGTCCCTACCATGAATAGTTTGCCCAAGCATGCTATCAAAGGTCTCATAAATCTCTCCAAGGTTAGGAGAGTCAGTATTAGCATATCTAATGACCCGCACAATAGGCTCAATTAAGGAGAAAATGTATTTGCAAGTGCAAACAAGTTACAAGTTAGAAACATCTTAAATTTTAAAATTCTTAATTTTTAAATAATAAAATCAGCAAATGACAAAATCATCAAGGGCAGGTCCAAAAATGCAGGGGACTCATCCCCGTCGAGCATATATATATATAGCCATATCCAAGAAAACAAATTGTAGTATTGGTGTACCAAAACCACAAACCCGTACCAGACCTCGTGCTAGAACTAGCAACCTAGGCTAAAACATATCTTTAAAAATCAAATAATACAATAATCTAGGTTTTTTTGCCCAGATATTTTAAGAGTAATATCAATAAAATCCAAGAGGAGGCATAGATGTGCATATGTACATGCATCAATTGCCCTTGCACTAAATGAGGAGGCATGTTGATCTAGTTGCTTACACTAGCTTGGCATTGGTTCTTCTTCAGCGATAGCTGCAAAGGACTTTGTGAAGATTCTTCAGGCTTCTTTTCAACTTTTTCAATATCGTGTTGCTTCCATGAGGACAAAATAGCAAGCTCTAGGCAAGGATAATTTTTATTCATTTTTCTGCAAAGGAGAACACCTTAAAGAGTGTTTGCAATGACTTGTGTGGATGAGGTGACCAATTGGTATATTTAGGATGGGTCAATGACTTATTACATTTTCTACCAAACCTCTTTGATGTATTGGAGAGAGTAGGTGTTAGATTAGGCTTGGGCTCACAACACAAGGGTGTCATTGCTTCATTGTCTAAATCCCATAGGTTCTCAAATGATGTGAGCTAGCTTTTATATAGAGGGCTCAATTACAATGAATGACTAAGATTGATTTGAAATCAAGGGTCAAGATTAATCCACATAAGTCCTAATTAGAGTTTCCATAACCATAGCTACAAATATTAAATGCCCGCCCAATTAGCACCACCATGTGGGCCAATTAGAAAAAATTCATTGCCCTTATGGGCTAATAAGAAAATAGATTAAGCATAACCACTTAATAAGATGCACCAAAAAATGAACCAATGAAATAATTACAATATTTTGTGGGCCAATGAGAAGAGAGTTTAAGTAGAAGCTTGTAGAAGAAGAAACTTGTAGACAAAGCCACCATTTAATGATCCAATAAGATGAGGCCACTTGTATTTACACCAAGTCATCTCTAAGAATATTCTTTCCTTTATACCTTTTTTTCTCTTGGCAGATTCAATGAATTTAGACACAATATGATTAAATTCTTCCATTAGGGCACTTGACACATTCTCATTGGTTGAGTATATGGATGCCACCTCATCATTCTTTAACCTGCAAGGCAAACCACCACTTGTAAATAATTGTGAAATTTTAAATGATACTTTCAACATAACAAGTTAGTAAAACTTAGAAAATCATCATAGACTTGGTATTTTAATTTCCAATAACAAATTTTAATTGGGTAATGCAAATGGAAATTTCATCTCTTATCTTCAAATTGATTTGCAACCAATAATAATCAACATCATTCAAAAATAATTGTTATTTTCCTTATTTAAAATTGATGCTAATTATTTAAATTAAAAGACTCATTGAATAAATCAATTTGAATTGGCTCCCCTTTGGTTGAAATTGATTGATACTTTTTGCAAAATCGAGTACCTTGGAATAATTCATTCAATAGATGCCCCCCTTACAACTTGAAGTTGATTGAAAAATATTTAATTTATTACCATTTATGATTTTTTTCCATTAATTTCAATTGCCCATTTGTTAAAATCGATGTACAACTTGTTGGCATTATGGTAGTTTTTGGAGGAGATCTGAAGATCGGTCATAAGAAGATACATAATTGGTTGTCATTGATGGCAACATGATTAGTTAACATGATTGGAGCGACCGGTAAGATCCATACATGATCAGTAAAGTGAGAAACAATTAACTATGTTGATCGGTGTACAGGAGGTGTATAGGAAGAACAATTTCAGTTAGTTAAATTGGTAGTGGTTGAGTTACAGAGCAAATCAGACAATGCGATCATAAATGAGACATTCATATGGTATGAGGAATCCATGGTTCTGACCGCGACAACTAATTCGATGATTAGAGTGAATTATGTTTTTGATGTGGAAGATAGTGTACCTATTGGGTCACTGATCAGAATTTCATGATGAATCAGTTAAGGCAGTGGATTTGAGGTTGACTAGTGTTTATGGAAATGTATATTACGTTTGGAGACGATGTATTAGGTATGATTGACATTGATTTTGAGGAGGTTGGTAAATATTTTGTGTCGACTTTGATAAAAGGTTTTTAGGTCTTAAGCCACTTAAGAACACATTATATAAAGAGATTTAAATCATGTGATTTAGGGTTGCTATCGTATTTTCAAGTGCAGCGATTAGAGATTGAAGAAGGAGAGACCAGTACAATGTCAGAAAGCAAAGGAGTAGAGAGGATCTGATAGGCAAGCAATGCCATTCTATAGATCATTATTGATGTTGTTTCCTAATAGTTGCAACAGGTTAAATCCCTTAACAGGGTAGATCCTAACAGGTCTTTATTGTAAATCCTTTAACAAGGTAATTTCTTAATTGAAGGTTGAAATCCTCTAGCAAGGTAGACTCTAACAAGTCTTTTAGCACTTCTAACAAGGTACTAGTCACTTTTAACAGCGTGAACCCTAGAAAGGGTATTGTAGCTCCTAATAGGGCAAACACTTTTTACTGCAGTAAGGTGATTTGTGGGTGTCATCCACACTGTGGTTTTTTCCCTCTAACAAGGGTTTCCACCTAAAAAATCTGTCATGTGATGCTTTTGTGGATGCTTGATGTTGTTTACTTCTATTTGATAATAGCAGTTGCATGTTTCATTATTTGGAAGTTGTTGATTAGCTTTGTTAGATCGGTAGTGAAATTTCTTAAGTACTTGTTTACACTGATTCACTCCCCCCCTCTCAGTGCTTGTGCATACTAACAATTGGTATTAGAGCACTGGTCTTCTTGATATTAAGCTTAACCACTTGAGGAAAAGATCCTTAAAAACCAGCATGGAGAGTTACAGGTATGAGAAGCAGCTTGAGGATGCTAACAAAGTAATCAATGAACTAAAGGAAAAGCAGCGGTACTCCCTCGCAAAAAGAAGAGAACTCATAGAGCAATTGATGGAAAGCCAAGATTACATTGAGCAACTATCTGAAGGTAGTATATCTGAAGAATCTGAGGAAGCAATTACAGATTTGTTGGGTAAGAACAAAGGAAAGAAGAGGTGGCAAATCTGAAAAGAGAGCTTGAAAGTCAGTTTGTTAGGATGTGTGAAGAGCTTGAAGGAAGAAGAGTTGTTGAGGATGCAAAGAAAACTGTTGAAGATGCCCTAAAGGCTAAAGATGAAACCCTAACAGAAAACTTGGAGCAACTATTCAGATCGGAGCAAGAAGTATTGAATGAACACTTACATGACACAAATGAAGAAAACACTGACATCTTAAGAGAGAATGATGGGTTGAGGAAAGAGAATGAGAAGTTGAAAGAAGAGCTTAAAGCTGCAAATGATATACTGGATAAGCTCAATAAGAGTTCTGCTAAACTTGATGAACAACTTGCTAGTCAGAGGAGGAATGGAGAGAAACAAGGTCTAGGTTTTTCAAACTTTGAAGCTAGCGAAACATCTGGCACTAAGGACATCAATGCAAGAGACAAATCAACACCCAAGGTGAACAATAACACTGGTAAGAGAAGATATAGACCTGTATGTTTTAATTGTCATAAGGAAGGTCATACTGCTAATGTATGCTCGTTTAAACCTATTGGTCCTTAATGTTAGACCTAGAGGTCCTACTGCTAGATCAGATAATTTCTATGGTAGAGGTGATAAATACTATGCTAGATCTAATGCATTCCAAGGAACTTGTTATTACTGCAATAAGTTTGGACATAAAGCTAATGAGTGTAGGGCCAAAATTGTTAGCCGTATATCGGATGTTAGTTGGGTATGCGTCGAGGGTACTTAGTTACTACCATCGGTTGGGAATGGGTGACGACGTTTGGTCGCACCGCTTCAGGTTTTATATAACCATTGTACTTGTTCATTGAAGACATCATGATCTTGTGGCTATTGCAAATGTACTGAAGTTATGAATGATCAATAAAGACTGTTATTATATACTTGTATTTCCTGTAACGTCTATGCATTAGTAACTAGGTTACCCCAGCAGGTAAACATTTGGTGCTGCTGCCTAGACAGACTCGGAAGACAGGAACTGGATGGCGTACGGAGACAATGGGCTTATCTGTTGATGAAATAAACCCCGAGGCAGAAGATGCACGTACAAAACTGTACGAAGGGGAAGACAACCAGACATGGGAATTCAAAATTCTATTTCAGGCGGCGATAGAAACTTACGTCCGTCGGGAGGCGTACGAAGCGGAAGTCCCACAGAGTGCAGTGTGGTCTACCATCGAGGCTAATCTTGCAGCCAACCGTCTGTTAAATCATCTTCCACAGCTGTTGGCACAAGTCTCATTGGCACAACGCGCTCGTCTAGAGGAGAGTGCTCGCGAGGAACGACGACTGGCAGTCCTCTGAGAGTATCATGAACGGGAGAGCAAACGACTTTAGGAGGCCGCAGTGATGGTCAAATTCGCACTTGAACTTCAGTCAGTCACAGAACAGCAGTTGGCAGCGAGGACGACACAGGTGTATGAGTTGCGTTCTCAGTTGGTATAGTCGGCCTCCTCTACTGCTGGTCACCCATCCTCTTCAGGGGCGCTTCCTCAGCCCCCTACTTCTACTTCTTAGTTGTCCCTTTTTGTACTTACTCTCTTCCCTTAGTTTTGATGTGTCCCGGACATTTTGTATGTTGTCGTCCGGAGACGACTTTTCTTTAGGGGGGGATGATGTTAGCCGTATATCGGATGTTAGTTGGGTATGCGCTGACGGTACTTAGTTACTACCGTCGGTAAGTTACTACCATCGGTTAGTTACTACCATCGGTTGGGAATGGGTGACGACGTTTGGTCGCACCGCTTCAGGTTTTATATAACCATTGTACTTGTTCATTGAAGACATCATGATCTTGTGGCTATTGCAAATGTACTGAAGTTATGAATGATCAATAAAGACTCTATTATTATATACTTGTATTTTCTGTAACGTCTATGCATTAGTAACTAGGTTACCCCAGCGCGTAAACAAGAATCAACAGTCAGTGGTCATATGATTACAACAGTCAGAGACCTAATAATCGGGGTAACCGATCAGATGTTACCTGTTCTATTTGTCACAACAATGGACACATGGCTGTGAATTGTAGATTAAGGTCAGCTAGAGGCAATGTTGGACCTTGGAATCAAACAGGTATGGCTTGTTATATTTGTAACAAAGGTTGGTCATCTTGCTAGGTCATGCAGAATAAGAAAGAATACCAGAGGCCAACCGGTGAACAAAGATGCAAATGATAAAGGTAAAAGAATTGTTGATGCTGAAGAAGTCAGAAGTGAAATGAAGAAGACATGGGTGAAGAAAGGTGAACTGAAATCTTATGAATTGTCTAAGAGCTCCACAGATTCAGAAAATGTGGAGAATCCATCAGTGAACTAAGTTTGATATGACTTAGGGGGAGCACTAAAAGGAAAAATTCTAAACTACCCCAATTAGTGAATGAGCGGTATGATTCATATGCATATTGAGATGCCTATTTGTGATTTAATGATGTTAGTGAAGATAAAGTGCTATATTTGGTTTTGTGCGTGCATATAACGGTTGTTATGTTATAACCGTTGTGATCGGTGAAAAGCACTATGTGACCGTTGAAAGCAACGATTACATTCTCAACGATATAAAGATGAAAAAAGTACTCTTTTGTTGCTTTACATTCTTACGAGTTTTCTGAAGAGCATTTGTAAACATTCTAAAGCGATTGTGAGCATTTCTTGTGTGTAAATTGAGATTTCGAGCAGTGAATTGTATCGGTTGTCGAAGAACACCTATCGATGAAATTGGAGGTTATTGCTTATTGAGTGAAGATTCTACAGGGGTGTTACTGCTAAGAGCTAATTGCTGTCATTATGGATATTCCCGTGATGATCGATGTTTTGGAGGAGCCAATTCTTCGTGAACATGGAGAAGATCATTCAAATACGGTTCATGTGAATTTAATATCAGATCTGGTTTAAATTAAACTTGCAAACCAATAAGATAATCAATATGATAAAACACCAAATGAGACAAGGAGACACAACGCAAATTACCCTGGGAAAACCTCCCTTGTGGAGGTGAAAAACCCAGCTAATAAGATATATATTAATCTCAAGTGAACAACTTACAAATTACAACAGTGCTGATATTCTGAGATTTGAAGGAGCAATTGAATGAAGATCACGAGTCTGGACCAGCAATACCTTCATCAGCAAAACCCCTTGTAGACCAGTTGGAAAGATATCAATATCAGATCTGGAATAAGTAAATTACATCACTTCACCACCACCTTCAGATCTGGTCCATACTCCTCTAGCAATACCAAATCGCATGAGTGAAAATGATGGACTGAACTTTGAACAGCAGTTACCAATACAAATCTGACTTGCACAATGAGTAATTTCGCTGATTGATGATGTTCATTTGACAAATGAAGGTTCCTTTATATACAAGGTGGGTGCGAATTTCCATACCAGTCGGCCTTCATTGGGGAAGGTAAACTTTGGTGCCGAAATTTCATATTCAAATACCACACGTTTTGCAAGGCAAAACATTTATACTTATGTATTCGAATTAGATAGGGCCCAGCCCTATATCCAAACGTAATAAATTAGCTTATAATTATTTATTTACTTTTCTTAATTAAATAAATAATTAATCCATCTTACCAATTTAATTCTCCAATAAATTATTTATTTAATTCTCCGATTAAATAAATAATTAATCCATTGAGATTATTTAATTCTCCAATAACATATATTTATTTAATACTCTGTTGATGTGAGTTTTGTACCACTACATAACATATAGGATTAAACACTTGATACAGGATATCAAACACTCAACCCTCTCTTGAAAAGTAATTACTCATGCAGAACATGAGAAAAACTCCAAGGTTC
>MU227665.1:1551404-1572644 GCA_018584345.1 Thuja plicata
TGATACCTTACATTAAGGATACATTACCTATGGAAATTTTTGAGTTATGGTGAATATCATGAGACTTGATATTCTTGGTCAGACCATATCTCTTGATATCACGATGAGGTGATATCTTCTCTCTTAATAGTAATGGATCTTTTGTGAATTGCATTTTTATGGATTTTATCTTCTCTAGCTAAGAGGGAGTGTTGATGTTTTGTGTAGCTATGGTGAGGGTCATAGGTGTTGATACGGGAGACCACTACACATTCTATTTGATCATCCTCCCTAGATAAAAAGGAGTGCTAATGTTTGTAGCTTCAGTTGTATGATCATTTAGAATACATATAATATATGTTGATTAATAATAACATATTATATATGTTATATTATTATTAATCATATGAAATTTAATATTCAATATTAATCTATTATATTATTCTAAATTAATAATTGATTGATGAAACATTATAAGATTGATTAAATTATAATTAATGGGAAGAGGCATGCCTTTAAGGACATGCCTCTCTAAAGGCATATATACATAATCAATTGTCATTATATCAATCTCAATAATAATGAATAGACATGTCCCTTCATGGGACATGTCTCTCCTAGCCCCATTCCCAATATAAATGAAAGAGAGATTGTTGCATTTGAAAAACACATACAACATAGAGTGCTATTACATTTGCAGCTATCCTAAAACTTAACACTGACGTATATTAGAAATAGCAATAATGAATAGAATGATTAATATGTAATGAAATTGGAGGCACCGAAGGAAAAATAATTATTATATAATGTATATTATATATGTTTGATAATGACAATACAACTATATTATATCTCAGATATGTCATATTATATATATACAAATAGGTATGTAATATACTTGAAGAATAATATAAAGTACATAGATAAATAGTGCTAATAGGCATTAGCAAGTTTACTAATTATGAAATATTATATTTATGGGCAAGGCACCCATATCTGATCCTATGTTATAGCATTTATATTTATAATAATAATGAGATCAAGTTATATATATATTAGGAAGGATTTATTCATTATCTATCATTTGTGAAAAGAATATTACATTCTATGGCTATCTTGTGATATGCTATGTTTTATTGACACTAAATTACAGAATATTGTATTTGAATTCTATTAAAGATGAGGAATTATTATATGATATATATAAAAACCAAATTATATATTAGTATGTTATTTGTGATACATTTAAGATATTAATACTCAGCTAATTCCTTAATCACTTGCTCATACAACTAAGTGGGTTGGGAGTTTGTGAAGGGAGAGGAGTAATTTCGTCACCTAATGGGGAGATTCCAAAAAGGGTGTGAACCATGAGGGAACCCACTTGTAGATTGTTTCCATACTCGAGCACAATAATTCTAACATCCACAATAGGTATCAGTCAAGGTAGAAAGACAACTATATCAAAGAACCAAATAATAGTATTCCAAATTTTGTTTCTACCCTATGATAAAAATAGGATATGAATCAAGTGATAAGTTTACATACTATATATAATTAAAGAAATTTAGTTGCTTTATTGATATTTTCCTATTCTCAATGTTAACTTCTGCCCAAATTCTATGTCTCTAGTTCATTGTTAAGTCAATTCTGGAAAGGGGTCATTACATTCCTTTCCAGCCAAACACGCCAAATGATAAAAGGACCAAGAGCCCAAACAACCTGAAGAAAAGAAGTTTTAGCATGGGACTTACCCCAACGCACCCAAAACTCAGACAAAGAAGAGACATGGCAGCAAGTCTGGCCCCAAACACCCCACCAAAAGTGCTAGATCTCCTTAACAAAGGAGCACTGAAAGAAAAGATGAAAAACAAACTCCTCACTATTGTAACACAAAACACACATTGAGGGGCCCTGAAAGCCCCTTTTGCAGAGATTATCCCAGGTAAGACAACAATTGTGAACCACAAACCACAAGAAAAAATTGCATTTGGGCTAGGAAAATTTATTCCAAGCTTGCCTCCACCAAGGCACCTCAATACCTCCAAACAACAGTTTATTAAGCTCCAAATACCCTGCAGAAACAGAGTATCTACCAGACGACTCACTGCCCCAGGCCAAGACATCTGGATCCCTCTTTGAAACACCCAGGGGCCAATCAGAAGAATTCTTCCATCTATGACCAACAGGCAGACCAAAATTTTGAACAATCTTATAGTGTGTAACCTTATCCCACCCATCTTCTATAAAATGCTCAGAGAAGGCCTGCAAATGCGGATACATGGAAAGAAGAGGGGGATTACCATCCCAAGAATCTGTCCAAAAGAGAGCCTTCGAGGCCCTATTGCAGATCCAAAAAGGCCCCTCTTAACTAATTGAGTGCCAATCTTCAAAGTGTTCCAAACCATCGAGCCCCTGCGCTCCAAAGGATACTGAGAGATATCGAGCCCCTCCTTAGGCCGACCAACAAGTTCCCACTTAATTAGGCTCCATTTGGAATTCTGCAAATTGACACTCCAGAGGAATTGGCATATGAGAGGGCATCAAATTCCTTAAGAAAATACAAAGGAGTGACCTGAACCAAGCTTCTGTAAATAGGAAGATCTTGAATCACCGATTAAAGAAGGGTCACTCCTGCAATAGTTGAAAGTCACTGATGAGTCCAATTATTAACCTTCTGACGCAACTTATTCAACAAGTCCCACCAGTAAAGCTTGGGTTATCTACCAACAACACTAGGAATGCCCAGATAAAGCAGGGGGAGAGACCCAATTTGAAATTGCAGGATGTTAGCAATCATCCTTTGGATACGCTTTGGAGTATTAAAAAAATAGATTGAGGATTTATGCTCATTGACTTTTTGACTTGAAGCAACCAAATAAATATCCAATGTTCGTCTGAAGGTCTTAGCTTCATGTAGTCTAGCAATCCCCATGAGAGTTGTATCATCCACAAACTGGAGATGAGAAAGCTTGGGTAACCCATTACCCCAGCTCCAACTATGAATCTGGTCCCGGGAAACCTGAGACTTAATAAATCTGCCAAGACCCTCAGCCATAATAATAAACAAATAGGGAGAAAGAAGATCCCCTTGGCAAAGACCCCTAGAGGCTCCAAATAACTCAAAAGGCTCCCCATTTAGAATAATAGAGAAGGAAGAAGACGTGACACAACTCATAGTCCAACTAACCCACTTTGGGTTGAAGCCAAAGGCAATGAGAATTTTCCGCAAACAGTTCCACTTAACTCTATCATAAGCTTTAGCCATATCGAGTTTGATGAACATAGATCTCTCCTTAGAAATTGTCATAGAATGAATGGCTTCAAAAGCAACTACCACCCTATCTAGAATTTGTCTTCTAGCAACAAAACCCCCTTGCTCATCTGAGATCACTGTGGGCAGCCGGGGTTTAAGCCACTCAACAATCAATTTAGTAATAATTATGTAGATTACATTACACAGAGCAATAGGCCGAAAAAAATCTTGTTGAATAACACCTTCCTTTTTAGGAATAAGGACATGAAAATTAGAATTCAAGGCCCGAAGCATTTGTTTACTACCATAAGATTCTCGAACCACTTCTCACAAATCTAGATTAACAATATCCTAGAATTCCTGAAAAAAATCTATTTGTTTACTACCATACGAGAATCATTCATCACATTAGTAACAAGAGGGGGAATACAAGCAAGGATCATGTTCTCCTCATCCTCGGTAGGAGGTAAATCGTCTGAAAAGAGAGCAGAATAATACTGGGTAGCTTCACGAGACAGAGCTTGCAGAGTAGACAACTGAATTCCATTTGAATTAACCAAACTAGATATAAAACTCCTATTCCAACGAGCTTGCACAAAAGTATGGAAAAAGGCAATGTTCCTGTCTCCTTCCTGAAGTGAGTCAACCCTTGCCTTCTACTTCCAAAAAATCTCCTCCCTAAGTTCCCATTCCACCAATTCTCTAACAGCTTGAGATTCCTCTCTGCCCAAATCCTCTGAAAAGCCAAAATCCCGAATTTGACTAGTGACAACAGCCAAACAATCCTGAGCTTGCCTCTTCATAGCATAAAGGTTACCAAAGAAAGACTTGTTCCATTTCTTAAGCTATCATTTAACATATTGCAATTTCTTAACAAAGAAATACATAGCAGTACTATAGGTTGGGCCACCAAGTCTCCACCATTGAGCTATTAAATCATGGAGGGAAGAGTTCCGAAGCCATATCAGCTGGAACTTAAAGGGAGGATTCTTAGGACCTTTGACTGAAGTAACTGAAAATTTAATAGTCCAATGATCTGAACCCTCCAATCAAGAATTTAAAAAGCGGGACTCATTCTACCTCCAACCTCGAAACTGGAAACTGGGAACTAGAAATCTATCCAATCGTTCTGAGATAGCATCTTCTCCCCCTTTCTATTATTCCAAGTGAAAATCCCATTAGCCGACTTGATATCAATTAAATGCAAGAGGTCCACATTTTCTCATAAAAGCTTAGAGGAAGGACCCAAACAAGCTTGCCCTCCGCTTTTATTAAAATCACCCACCAAAACCCAGGGAAGGAAAGGAGCACATGCTCTAACAGAACAAATATGAGACCAAAGACTGATTTTTCTACGAAAGTCAACCGGAGCATACACATTAGTAACCAGAATTGTCTCTCTAGTCTCCAAATTAGAAGCAACCATAGAGAGAGCCGAGGGGCTAGAAATCCACCATAGAGGAACAATTTTTCTCGGATCCCAAAAGAGAGCCAAACCTCCAGAGCTCCCCAAGGAACCAATACACTGGCACTGCCCATGGTGCCAAATACTAGAAGCACAAAGAAACATAGAATCAACTGAAAGTTTAGTCTCCTGAATACAAAAGATTGACACAGAGTGAATTGCCAACAACTCGTGAATAGATTTTTGTCTAGGGATGCTATTCAACCCCCTAGCATCCCATGAGAGAATAATCATTGAGAAGAGTGGGGGAAGTGAGCCTCAATGGGCTTGATAGACCCAAAATCCACCAACAACTCCCTAGCTAACTTAATGTTTTCTTGATCCTTTTTGCGACCAGCTTTCGAGGAAGTATTAAAAGAGACTTTCTTGAAAGGTCTTTTCTGCAAACTCAAAGCTGGAGAAGACCCTTTACCTTTTCTAGAAGCTCGCACCTCCTTAGCCAATTCTGCCAAAACAATATCATCCTGCAAATCTGCAGGTTCCCTTGAGGCCCCTAAGTTAGGATCAGTAGGTGACATGCCCTGCTTCTGCCCATCACCCTAACTCAAGAGTTAAGACAGTAGACTCCTGCTGCATAACCCCCACATCCATACTAGTCGCACCAGAACAGACATCAATAGTAATCCCTTCCTCTAGGGCCATAGTATCCAACACCTCAAACCGGTTAAAACCCTTATCAACTTGCCTATCACTTAGGGCCTCTTCTGTCCTCGACCCTTGGCCCGAGATCTAATAGGTAGAAAGCCATCCGTATTAGGGCCATCTGCTTGCATTGGAGCTTTCCCTTTGTTCTCTTTATTCACCTTTGGAGTAGAGGAAGAAGAGCCACCAAGACCACCAGTAGAGCCTCCAGTCTCCTTATTAACTCGAGGACACTGACGTTGAAGATGACCATACTCATGACATAACCGACATTGGAAAGGGAGAGATTCATAATCCAATTGTTGCACCCACTTAGAAGAACCTAAACAAATTTCCATAGAATCTGACAACGGATTATTAAATCAATTTCAACACAAATTTGAGCAAAGGAAATTACCTTTTAATTATAATGGGACTAAAAACACAATTTTAAAATTAATTTCCAAAGGTTACTGAAGTATGCCTTATTCTGCTCTAACTTACTGTTATTTGTCCAGAATCGTTATGCTTGTATTTATCATATAAGATATTTTTTTTGACTGATCAGAAATCCAGCATTGCCCAGGATTTAAGGGAAAAGGATGCATCATGGATATGAAAAATTTCTTCAACATAATAATGCAAGAGATAAAGCTACTCTGCATGGATTAAAATGACGTTATGAATACATGAAGGCACTTTGTACCTGTACAAACTTTATATGTACCCTTGTTTTCTAGCTTATACATCTGTGTGCAACAAAGTAAGTTCCAATAAAACTTTACATCTGGCTAGATAGCCCCAAAAGTGAAACTCAACAACAACAAAAACCCTGCAACAATGCTGCACAAATTCTTCATCTAATTGTTTGTGTAAAAAAAAGTCTCCTAGCAATTTATTTTATATTGAAAATTTTTAGCAATCCATAGTCTTGGGAGATTGAGCATATTTTTATCTGTGGGAGTGTGCAAGAGAGAGAATTTCAGTATCTAGTATTTGAGGCACATTTATTTACCAACTTGCTTGCCGTATTATTGGTAGCATAAGTTAATTGCACGTATAATACGATATTGTAGAAGACGCATCCAAGCAAGAATACATGGAAGCCAGCAAGCAAGCTGATAGAAATGGACAAACATGCTTGCTTGTTTAGTATTTCAGGAAGATATAGATGAATTTTACACAGACAAATGGCAACCAACAAGATTTTGAAAAATTCACGTTAATTATAGGCACTTCTTCCGCCACTTTTCTAGTATGAATAGCATTGTAATCTATGCTTTACTTGTTTAAACTTTAATATACTTGGAGCAGTGCTCAATAGAAATAATAAAAAAATCATAGTTGAAAAGACTCCTCCACAAAAGCTGACACTCACCTAAGATCATTTACAACCTTGATACCAGTTTCATTCTCTTCCCTCCCAAGCTATGTTTGAACTGATTTACTGTCCAATGCATAAATGCAGGAGCAACTGATAGCTCCACGCGAATAATAGATGTATCATAGCTACCCAGATCTATCCAATATTACTTTCTTATTGAAATACATCTGCTGGCATCTCCAATGTAGTGCATGGAGTGTATATAAAACGTTTGTGTTCTTCCAGTTGCTTTTACTGTATTTTTCTGTGCTTATATTGTGTTATGCAGGCCATTCGTACAGGATGGGTTCATCCTACCCTAAACCTAGAAAATCCTGAGAAAGATGTGGTGAGAATTCTTTCCGGTCTTAGTTTAAACATTCGTCTTTACAGTCATTTTTCAGTTTTCTTATTCTGGATAAGATTGCTATTTTTGTTTGGCCAAATTATAGTTCATTAGGTACCTGACAGGCTTGGTTATCATTTTTGTGTCAGGATATGAGTATTATTGTTGGAGGCAAAAAGGAGAGGTTGGACATTAAAGTTGCCCTAACTAATTCGTTTGGCTTTGGAGGGCATAATTCCTCTCTGCTTTTTGCTCCTTATAAGCAATCTTAGAAGATATACTTCGAAAATATTTCATTTTCTGTGATGAGTACCAAATACTACTGAAGCGAGGCATCCTCAACCCTGAGCTGGCTCATCGGCTGGGATCACTAAAGCTTGCAAGGTTCAATCCACCATGTGAATATTTCTTGTACCAAAAATGATTGTACGATGCTGTACATTCAATTAAGATAAGGGGGATAACTGATATCATCAGGAAAGCATAATTGCTACTTCAATTTTTTTAAACTCCATGAATGGAGACTTCGAGGGACAATTCTGTAAATATAATTACGTATTTGGCTGGACACAATTAAATGAAATCATGATTAATTTTCATAGATAGGAAACTCCATAACACAAATCTAAACCAATACTTGGACATAAGTGCTTGTAAACCCAACTAGATGTAGACCATTGTTTTGTTTTCAAAGCATGTCATTTTGTTTAATTATTTAATGCAAGATTTCTTATCGTTTCTCTCGAGCCACCAAAGTTCTTTCGCTGCTCCCTCTGATAAAGATTTTTTGTTTTCTTGATTCATATTTGTAAATACATGGCATATATGGTAGGTAGCCAGAGAGTATGTTCCTGAAGTTTGCCGAAGATGCATAGGTTTTGTCAGACGGTATTTACATGGCGTGAGGATTGACAAGCATAACTACAATAAAGATGAAAAACTATGAAAAACTATGTGAGTGCAATTCAAATATGGATGTCATAATGTTTGGCTTGAACAGAGAGTAGTGGTATAAATACTTGACATCTTACACCATTTTTTAATTGATAAGACTTTTAGGGGTTCAATGCATATTTGTTATAGAAATACGCCATGCTCTGACCCTTCAACTCAATATCAAACCATTCAAACTAGAAACTGAATTATTCATACGGATTATGAAGCAGAAAACACTGTAAACACACGCAGTCAAAGGAATATTCCTAATATTTACGTTTTCTTCAGATTAGCACTCAGTTCTGGATGCTTTGACCCTGCAACTCAATACTCAAACTAGAAACTGGAACAAACATAACAGAATAGGAAGTAGGAAAACACTGTAAACACGTGCAGCCAGAGGATTATAACGAATTATCACATTTTCTTCAAGAAAAAACATGTAATATGCATTCTATCCCCTTTTAGCTATAAGCTAACCAGAGATTTAAAAAAAACAATTTCAAAATTTCATATTCCTTAAAACTTGCTACTTCAAAGTTGTCATCCGGCCTATACGTCTAATATGACAATTTTTTTTTTACCGGAATCAAACTATCCTAGGGTGAACTTTGTTTCCTTCCTTTGAAATAGTAGGTCAACTTCTAACTATTATTATTAGCATATATATCTTAAATATAATATATATATATAGTACATGATATCTTAAATATTCATTTTGCATTAGAGAAGATGGCTTTGCAACTTGGCGAGCTGAACAATTAAACCCTAGGTTTCTTTGTACCATACGGCCCTATCCTCCCACAAGGCTCGGAGTTTTTGCCATTAATGGCATCCACTTCGCCCAGGGCATTAAAGGATACTTTTCCTCTAGTTATTAATGCCTCTATGAGCGATGTTAACCTTCATTCCTCCCGTAGAGTTCATAGTATTATTGTTGATCCTCGTATAAATTCTCCACCCACACTGATAGAGCCAGACGACAGTATATAGCGAGCAGGCGATGGAGAGAAGCAATCCTCCCAACCCAGAGCAAAATCCTTCAAGCAAGCAGTTCAAAATGAGTGTAGATTGCCAAAAGGAGCCGCATTTCTCTTGAATGAAGCCCAAGACACTCCCGCCGGTGAAGGAGATGGAGGTAAGGTTCTTGTCCCTCCCAAGTTGATTATTAAACTAAATCTTCAAATGGATGTTGCTATTGAGAAGGAGAAATCTAGGCTTAGAGATTGTGCTTTCTTTTTTGCTGCATTAGACGTTTCCAAAATCCCCTCCAGAAACTTTTTCAATGATTGGTTTCAAAAGACCTGGGGGCATAAAATGGGTTTCCACTTCTCGTACTATAGAATGCTTTAGAGAGGTCTGTTCATTTTGTTTTTTTGTGACCCCAAGTCACAAAGAGTCATAGTTGACAAACAATTTTGGAGAGTTGGCCCCTGTGAGTTTCGTGACATCCCCTGGTCGCTTGAGGCTTCCCAAGATGAAGTTTTGGCTATTTCTAGCCCTAGGTGGTTGATCATTGGCAACCTCCCACCCTATCTGCTAAATCTCCTTCCACTCGCCCTGGAACCAGTGGGTAAAGTACTGAGAATTGACTAGTCCATTGTGCTCATTCCAAACACAGATGTCAGAGTTCTCGTATCCATCAAACTTGGTGTTGATTTTTTAGAAACCCTTCAGTTTGACTTTGGTTCTTCCCCTATATGCTGCCCGGTTACCTTCCTAGGCTGAGTAAATGGTTGTTTCATATGTAGAAGAGAGGGACATAAAAAACATGAATGCCCTATTTTAAAAAAGAGAATCACCACTGGCCCTAAAACTATTCCTAACCCTAGAGACGTTCATAAGGAATCTCCTCCTGAGATTTCAGCAGTCAATAAACCCGTCTCTGCCAATAGTCCAACCCCTCAAATGCATATCTCTCCACCCCCTACTTGGATGCAAGACTGCGCAGATCTCAACACTACCTTTGATAAACTGAAAGGCCAATTTGAAGAACGACCCGTGCCTCCCCAGATGGAATCTGATATCCCTAAACCCCTAGAAGAGCTCCCCAACATTGATGCCCTAGATTTTGGTTTGAACGGCAAAAACCCTAAGCCAAAACATAGATTAAAGAATGCCCAACAACTGGTCATTGACAAGATCAAAGACAAAGCTAGAGAGAATAAGGTGAATTCTCAACCAAAGTGGAAGATCTATTCTATCCTTCCCCAGGGTCAAGGCTCTTCCTCCACCCTGGATGCATCCCTAGCTCTTTCTTTAGACATGGTAGGAAATCCTAGTGACTTTTCTGTACCCTTGTCCCCCCTAGTGGAGACCTTAAATCTTGATCAGGATGATGGATTAGGAATGATCCCCTCACCCTCCAGTGAAGCTATTGAAGATAAACTAAATGAATTCTCTGTAATTGTTATCCCTGCCTCCCCTCCCCTTCTACCTCCACCTGATCAGTGGGTTTATGTACCTAGGGGGTGAGGAGTGAGAAGAATTCTATCCTACCTAAAGGAAGAGTAGAGGTGGAGCCAGTGTAGAGGAAGGATCTTGTTCTTGAGGAAGGAGAGATAGATAGAGCTCAGGAGGATCCCCTGTGTAATAATAATGATGACTCATTTGTTTTCTCTGCTGATACTTGCAAGGGGAATAAGAAGGGCAAGAATCCTATGAAGATAGGAGCCTCTGGGAGTGGTGATGGTATCATTGTAAAAAGGAAAAGAGGTAGACCTCCTCTCACCAATGGAAACACTAAATTTACTAAAACCCCAAGAATTGATATTCCTAAATGCTTCAAAGGATTTAGGAAACCCATGGATACTGATAGTTAGAAGTTTATCATGTTTATCAATTGTGCATCATGGAATGTTAGAGGGCTTGAGGCCTCTGACAGAAAATACGTGGTTAAGAGACTTCTTAATATGCACAAAAATTTGGGCATCCTCATGTTACAAGAAGTAAAAGCAATATGATTTGAGTTGGATATTGCCCTCAAATGTATCTGGAAAGATGCAAATGCATTCTCAACTAAGCGTCTCAGAGGAAAGGGTGGGACCTCCATTTTGGTGGGACCTGATTGGAAGAAAGTTGTCCAGGAATGGGGGATCTCGCCTTGTAATAGAGCAATATGGATCACCTTTAAGACAGATGACATAGAATTTGGTGTATGTTCTATTTACGCCCCCAATGAACACAATGATAGGATCAAATTATGGAGATGGATGGCAGACTTGTGTAACATTCCCTGGATTCTAGCAGGAGACTTCAATATGATTGAGAGGGCCCAAGATAAAGTGGGGGGGTGGGGGGGCTTAGATTTGAATGGAAAGGCAATGAACCATTTTTTTGGAATAGGACGATCAACAAATTGAGACCGTTTGATCCCTTGGCAGGCAAGAAAGGGGACTCTAAAGGAATATGGTTTACCTAGTCCAATTTTCAAAAGGGTGATAGGAGGATATACTGCAGATTAGATAGATTCTACCTCAATAGACATCTCTTTAGTTGTCCCCCCTCCTGAGGATAATTGTGTGAAAGTCGTCCCCTTCACACTCTTTGATCATCACCCTATTTTCACCACTATCCAGCTGATCAAGGATCGGGGATCTAAGGCTACTAAGAAACTAGGGTATGCCCTAAATACCTCCCTCATTAAGGATGAAGATGTGCAAGCAGCTATTAAAATAATAACTTGGTATAATGAGCAAGTTGCTCAACATGGCTCTGACATTGCTAGGTGGACCCAAACTACGGTATCCTGGCAAAATATGCTCAAAATAGTAGGAAGGAAGAAGGCAAAGGATTCAAGAAGCAGAGAGTACAAATTAGTTGAATCCCTTCAAGAAGCTGAGGCCCAGATACATGGATCCCCTTCAAACACTGATCTACTCAGCAATGTGGTACTCTGTAGAGATTCACTCATGAAATTGCGATTGGCTAGAACCAGAGGTGCAAGAGTTAGAGCCAGAATTAACTGGATTAATTTGGGAGATAAAGGTTCCAAATTCTTTTTTCAGACTCTAAAGAAGAAAGAGGCTAGAGATAAAATTACCCGTATTAGAGATCAGGATAAGGTCATAACCTCTCATAATGAGATTGTTAATACTTTCTCCAAATTCTATAAAGAGCTTTTTACTTCAGAAGATTCTGGCCCCACCATGGAAGCTGCTAGATGCAAGATCATAGGTATCATCCCTAAGAAGGTAGTTGAGGAAGATGCAACATTGTTAAACAGAGAGTTGTCAGTGGAGGAGATCCAAAATTTCATCAGGAAAATGGCCAATGACAAAGCTCCAGGCCCAGATGGTCTGCCTATTGAGTTCTACAAGGCTAACATTGATTGAATTGGTCACAATCTTCTCAAGGTCTTCAATAAAGCTATAGAATCAGGCACTCTTGGTCTAGTTTTGAATGTAGGTCTCATTAAGCTAATACCTAAGGATGGAGATGAGCTTTTGATTAAAAATTGGAGACCTATTACCCTACTCAATGTGGTATACAAGATCCTAGCCAAAACATTGGCAATAAGGATTGAAAGCCTTCTTCCCAAGGTTGTCAGTAATACCCAAACTGGGTTTGTGAAGGGGAGATTTATCCTTGAGAACCTTATAACATACTGGAAAGTGATGGAGTGGGTCAAGGTCTATGGTCAACATAGTGCCATGCTCCTCATTGATTCTGAGAAAGTGTATGATCGAATCAAATGCGAGTTCATCCTTATGATGCTGGAAGCTTTAGGTTTCCCTCCTTTCTTTTGTAGAATGGTGTTTGTCCTCCTTTTGGGTGTCATGGCAGCAGTAGAAGTTAATGGTGTTAGATCTGAATTTTTGGGGCTTTCTAGATCTATCAGACAAGGGTGTCCCCTTGCCCCCTCCTTGTTTGTCATTGCTGGTGACTCCCTCCACTACCTCCTTAGAGATGATTCCCTCTCCCCAAGAGTTAAAGGTATCCTCCTCCCCAATGGTCCGGAAGTCTCTAACATTCAATTTGTTGATGACACCTCCATTCTCTTGCACCATGAAGAATCTAATATGGGCAACCCCATGACAAAATTGAATTTATTCTACCTAGCCTTAGGAAACAAAGTTTCTTTAGCCAAATCTATTATGTTAGGTTGGGATCACAACCCTCCTGCTTGGTGGGATAAATATGAGTTTTTGTGGGTAGGACCTGAGCATGTGGTTAGATACTTGGGGATTCCTTTTGCTATCAATCCCAATATCAATCAAATGTGGAGGTAGATTGAAGAGAAAATTAGCAGAAAGCTTAGCGAATGGGACATCGACCTCCTCTCATTCTCTGGGAGATTTCAAGTGTGTCAGAAGATTTTGTCCTCCTATTCAATTTACTTCTCTTCTATGTGGCCTTTTAGTCATAAGCAGTTCAGTTCTATCCAAAAGTTTATCAGAGATTTTCTTTGGTCTGATGGCAAGGGTAATAGAAGGATGCATGGGGTGTCTTGGGACTGGTGTACCAGAGAAATCATGGGGGGGTCTGGGCCTCAAGGATCTCAGGATGCGAGGTATTGCTCTAGTTGTTAAGTGGATAGAAAAGGCAACAGATGGGGAAGAGCCTTGGAAAGTGTTGGTGAGGAATAATCTATACTTGGCTCACCTTGGTAAACCTAAAAGGTGGCAGAAGCTTTGCTTCACTGATATCCTCACAATTGAGGCCAATGTTTTTGTGCAAGGTTCTAATTTTTTCAAAAGTATTTGGAAGGCTTGGAAGTATGTTAGAAATTTTCTAGGTAATAATGGACCTACTGAAGAGTATGGTAGAATATGTGGCCTCAAATCCATTTGGTGGAATCTGAAATATGGCAGTAAACCCTTGGCTCTCCTACAAGGATGTTCAACTAGAAAATGGGCGGAGAAAGGTGTTTACCTTTAAAAATATTTTACAGCAGGGAGAGCTTTCCCCATGGAAACAAATTGAATCACAGCTCAGTATCCCCATATCCCAATGGAGAACCTTTTCTTTTCTTTCTGCTGCCCTTGATACGATTAGACCCTTTAATGAGTGTTTCTCTATTACCTCTTGTAACTTCCAGCTTCGTTGGCCTGATAGCACTCCCCTTCACCTTGGTAAATCCAGATATATATACTAACTCCTAACGACAAACTCTCATATTTTCTCCCATATTAACCTCAAATGGGGTCTCGAGATACAAGACTCTGAATGGAACAAATTCTTCAAACTACTTTGGAGCAGACCCTTGGAACCAAAAATAACCTATTTTTTGTGGAAACTCTTTCTTCATAAACTTCCATTTAGGAAGCCTTGGGGGAACCCAACCCTTGCTTGGTCTGTAAACAACAAGATTTTGTCACATGTCTTCTTTGAGTGTTTGTTTGCCTCTGAAATTTGGAACATGTTTGGTCTTTCCTATAATACCCATTTTAATTCCTTAAACATTATCTCTGGTTCCATTAATAGCAGCAAATTTTGTAACACCTTGTGGTCTATATTATATTATGTTATTTTATGGAACATTTGGAAGGATCAGAATAATGACGTGCTTGCAGGAAAGGACGGGAATCTTACTGAGTCTCGCAGAAGACTCATCTTTCTTGATATTGCTCTGCAGGTCACAACAATGATTAAGATGAAGGAGAGCAAGTTCCTTTAGATTTTGAAAGAAGGAAGAGCCACTAGAGAGAAGACTGAGATTGCACATGGATATACCACCTTAAAGGACAAGGAAGAGTTTGAAGTTACCCTTGCAGAATTTGTTCAGCAGCTGAAACAGTCAAAATAGAGGAAGGAGAACATGGAGCCTACATAGCGTGTAGCATACCTCGGAGACAAAGACAACGAGATCATTGGTTACAATTCTGTCTCTCTAGATTCCAATGATGCAGATGAGGAGGATGAGACCCATTCTCCTTAGTTTCAATAACATCAACTCTTTTTGATATTTTTGATACATATGATGGTTATACAATGTAATTTCTAATTTCTGTTAGTACTGATCTCAGTAGTACTGAGTCTCTTGTAATACTTTGAAAACTCATTACCGATGATGTTTTAGATCTGTTTATACTTTATATGCAATAGAAAAAAATTATTATTTTGCCTAATTTATTAAGATAAATAAATTAATGATCACATGTCATTTATTAGCTATATTGGTTTTTTTGGCTAGATTGCAACAAGATTTAGAAACAAAAATTATTGATGAATTGAACGGTTGTGATTTTAAAAAAGTTGTTAGGTTTAAGGATTTAATTTCTTTGTACATAGATGGTTGAGGTGCATAGGGGTGGTTGTGACTGTAGTTTACGCCTCTCGGCATAACAAGAAATACATCCTCCCGACACCCCTTGCCCCTCAAAATTTCTCAAGTAAACTAATGTTATAGTTTAGTTCTTGATTTGGTGGTGTATGATATTCCCCTTTTTAAAAGTTCCAAGCCTCCTAGTTTAGGGTTATATAGTAGGGGTTTTGGTTCTAGTTAAGTCGAACTTTATACCTAGGGATTGTTATGACCCCCTCTATTTAGCTAAGTACAATTTCTATGCCCTAGATCTTGTAGTTATAAGTGCATAAGTTTAAATATGCATTCATTTCTAGTTTTGATGATCTAATGGCCCAACCCATGACCCTACATATTGTAAATTAGTAAGCCCTATTATACCATTTTTAATGCAATGTAAGTGTATAATTAGCCTTTGAGTTCTTTGCTAGGATTTTGGCTTGTTTAGTCTTTTCAAGCTTTGTTTTGGACCTTAAATGGAAAGTTTGCCCCTTTCCTACTAAATTTCCCCTTGGGAGATAAGGGATACACCTGGGTAAATTCTTTTGTTTTTCACAACAAATGAACTGCTTGCAAAAGTGGGGAACAATATTTTTGAAATTGCCATTGTTTTCCTCGCATGGCTTTATTTTCTAGTCTTTTGGCTTTTCACTTATGTCAAGTAGCACCCAACATAAAAATGGTTGGTGTTTGTATTTGTTTAAAAATACTCCTTTACATATACCCCTCCCAAAATATTTTGAAAAGGTTCCAAATTCAGTTACACATAGCTCCTCATTGAAGTTTAGGGTACTCTCCATAGTTTTAGGCTCCCTTATGATTTTGTGATCAAGTATCAACTTCTACAACCATTAGGCTCCTGCAAAAGTATGCACAATTGATACCAAGTACTCTTATACAACTTGTCATCTCATTCAAACCTCTACAACTAACACTTTCACATGCAAACAAGCTTCCAAAACCTCTATTGTAGTCATTAGAACAATTTTTTTTTCCTTGATAGACCTTGCATCTTTAGTCTACTAACTATCTTCAATCAAATAAAGATGGGTCCATATAAAAGAATGAGTTATAGGCAAGAGTGAGGGCCTAAGGACCATACTACAATAGCATCAACCTCACATGCATTGGGTTCTCAACAACTAGGTGTGAAGGTTTTGATCTATTTGCAATTTAGTTAGAATAGACAATCAGTGGGTGAAGTCATAATTAGATTAGTGTAAATGTGTTTTTCTACAATTACAACTCTTTGGATTTATGATAGATTAGTATTATTTTTTGTATATTAGATTTTAATTCCAATTTGTTTCTCAAATAATTGCTTTCTGTTAATGTTTGTAGTTTCACTTGTATGATCATTAGAATACATATAATATATGTTGATTAATAATAATATAATATATATGTTATATAATTATTAATCATATGAAATTTAATATTTAATATTAAATTATTAATAATTAATTGATGAAACATTATAAGATTGATTAAATTATAAATGGGAAGAGGAATGTCCTTTCTTATACATAATAATGAATAGACATGTCTCATGAAGGGACATGTCTCTCTTATCCCCATTCCCAATATAAATGAAAGATAGATTGTTGCATTTGGAAAATAAATACAACATAGAGTGCTATTACATTTGCAGGTATCCTAAAACTTAACATGGTATCAGACCTAGACTGCAAATGTAAGGGAGTAGTTTTTTGATGATGAATGTGTGACTGTCTCAGAAAATATAGTCTCAGTAAAGGGGTTATATCTCACAAATCCATCGTTGGATGTTTTTGAATTTTGGATGTATTGGTGAAAAACTAATTTTGAAGAATCTCACCGGAGAGATTGGAGAGAAAGTGTGGGATTCAAAAGTTATGACAGACTGTGTACAAGTCTATGTGAAATGCCTGAAAAGCAACTTTCATTAAAGAGATATTAATTTGTTATGATCATGGTCAAGCATTAACAAAGAAGCATGCATTCAAGGAAGGGTGTCTCTTTCTAGAAAGAAAGTATCAATTATAGAGTGTCACCTCTCTTGGAGAAATCAAGTCATTTCATAAGAAGACATGAGAATTGTTCAACGATATAAGAGTGGGAATTGTACATTGTGGGGGGAGAATAATAACCAATTTTACATTTCCAATTGAACCATTCTTAGTGGGGAGAAAATTCAAAGGGGAGATGTCTCTCAAATAATCTGAGAAGGTGTTTTATGATTTGATGTATATGGACCTTCATTGAAGCAACTTGTGTCAAGGATGTTGATGTGCAAATAAGTATTTATTAGCCTGTAATATTACATTTACCTACTCATTGTAGTATCTCTCTTATTTGTATTTCTATATGTACTATAAAAGTTATTTGCCTTGATCTTTTCTGAGGATGCTCTTGCAGGAAAAGGAGAATTGATGTCAGATTCAAATGGAGTCTGATGCTCCATCAGAATCATCATTGATGAGGAGATCAGATGATTGATATTCAGAGGGAGTTCAAAAGTCCATACATGTGACTATATGATTTTAATGGGCCTGCCTCCTATGAACATTATAAGGAAGTGACGACTTCCAAATGATTATCACTTGTATTTGCAGAAGTTATTGGAAGGTGTCGACCTTACAATAACTTAAATCATGATATACATTATTTATAATGTTGAAACAAATCATGATGAATTAATGTAACAATTAAGTGTTAGATGTAATTAAATTGATGGTTTATAACTTGTTTGCATAGATATATCTTGTAAATCAAAAACTAAGTGTTAGATGTCATTGACGGTCTATGAGTTGTTTGTATAGATATATGATAGGTATTTGGTGAATATCATGTGTTGATGCTCTGCAAGCTAGTACCTTATTGAGTACTTGGTGAATATCACATGTTGATGTTCTAATAGGCCAATACTCAAGATATCAAATGTGATATCAAATAATGGAAATCTTCTATTGTGATAGACATCTTGTGATGGCTGAAACAGATCATGATAGATGGAAACTTCTATTGTGATAGACATCTTGTGATGGCTGAAACAGATCATGATAAATGAAATCTTCTATTGTGATAGACATCTTGTGATGGCTAAAACAGATCATGATAGATGACATTTTCTATTGTGATAGACATCTTGTGATGGCTGAAACAGATCATAATAGATGATGTGAATGTTCTTATGGTAAGTGCACATTACCTATAGGATACTTTTGAGTTATGGTGAATATCATGAGACTTGATATTCTTGGTCAGACCATTATCTTTGATATCATATTGAGGTGATATCTAAAATACTTTTGAGTTATGGTGAATATCACGAGACTTGATATTCTTAGTCAGACCATATCTATGATATCATATTGAGGTGATATCTAAAATACTTTTGAGTTATGGTGAATATCATGAGACTTGATATTATTGGTCAAACCATACCTCTGATATCATTTTGAGGTAATATCTAAAATATTTTTTGAGTTATGGTGAATATCATGAGACTTGATATTCTTGGTCAGACCATATCTCTTGATATCACGATGAGGTGATATCTTCTCTCTTAAAAGTAATGGATCTTTTGTGAATTATATTTTAATGAATTTTATCTTCCCTAACTAAGAGGGAGTGTTGATATTTTGTGCAGCTATGGTAAGGGTCATAAGTGTTGACATGGGAGACTACTACACATTTTGTTTGATCATCTTCC
Organism: Thuja plicata; assembly: GCA_018584345.1. Taxonomy (NCBI): domain Eukaryota; kingdom Viridiplantae; phylum Streptophyta; class Pinopsida; order Cupressales; family Cupressaceae; genus Thuja; species Thuja plicata. Next base: position 1,570,311 of record MU227665.1, read on the forward strand.
CTAGCTAAGAGGGAGTGTTAATGTTTGTAGCTTTAGTGGTATGATCATTAGAATACATATAATATATGTTGATTAATAATAATATAATATATATGTTATATTATTATTAATCATATGAAATTTAATATTTAATATTAAATTATTATATTATTCTTAATTAATAATTGATTGATGAAATATTATAAGATTGATTAAATTATAAATGGGAAGAGGAATGTCCTTTCTTATAAATAATAATGAATAGACATGTCCCATGAAGGGAAGGGACATGTCTCTCTTTTCCCCATTCCCAATATAAATGAAAGATAGATTGCTGCATTTGGAATATACATACAACATAGAGTGCTATTACATTTGCAGGTATCCTAAAAATTAACACTTTCAAACCAACAACATTGCTCCATATGCACTCTACAAACAACAAAACTATATTAAAATGGTTGAACAAATTCTCCATTTAAGGTACACTATTATTGGCACACACAATGAAATCCACAAACTCGTGTTTTGAAGAGATAATCAACATCTCAATTCAAAAGTAAAGAAATAATTTAATATATTTAAGAATTGTTTTCATGGACATGTATTCTCTCCATGTTCTTTGCATCATTACGTTCAATTGAGAATAGGGAAAAAACTATTTGTTGTCAATGTTTGTATTTTCATTTTAATGAAATAATATGTATGAATATTTAAATATAAAAAACATAAAAAAACACAAAAAAACACAAAAAACACTTAGTTTTGTTTTGTGCATTTTAATTTTAGTGTCATACATATAAAAAATACGAAAATGGAAATGCTATTAAAACACAAAGTAAAAAAAAAAACATGAAAAAAATGCATTAAAACTTATAGCATTGGAATTGAGGAGCTCCAAAACTTAGTTTCAAGTGCCATAATAAACATAGAAAATGAAACAACTTAGCATATGCAATCACCTGCAAACCATCAACTTTGAAACACACCTGAACTAGCATGCACATTGTGTTAGAATAATAAGCAGAAAAATGCAAATATTAACACATAGAAGAGAACACAATAACACAGAAATTTAACGTGGTTCACCCAATCCCTGGGCTACGTCCACCAACAGTGAGTCCAATGTCTTTATTATTATCTAGTGATTACAATCTGAAACCTGCAACTTAATACCGCCACAGGAAGCTACAAAATCCCTCATGCAATAAATCTCAAAACCCTAAGCCCTTTTCACAAGTATTTTTGACTTAACCTAATTAGGGCAAAAATACTCTGACTAATAGAAAATTGATGGTCGACCCTTGACCCCATCAAGGGCTCTGCCCCAGGACCCCGCAAGGGGCTCTTCCCCTTGACTCCGAGCTTGGGGGCGTTGCCCCCAATCCCCTGTAGATAAGTCTGGGGGGAAACCATGCCGAAAGAACCTGAGTCTGATTAGCCTCCACATACATAACAATCTCCCACTTGGAGACTGATCAGACTCCACAACAATATCCTCCCACTTGGAGACTGATCGACCAAACCTGTAGCTCCCACTGGAATAAAGAAACCACCCTGGACTCTGTTATTCTTTTATTCTGTTCAGTCTAGAAGACCAACCGAAGCTAAAGAGGAATTCAGCTTCTCCCTTGTCACTGCCTTTGTAAACATATGTGCTGGATTATCATCTGTATGTATCTTCTCCAACTTTAACTGTCCATCATCCAAAACTTACCGAATGAAATGATATCGCAATTGTATGTGCTTTGTTTTTGAGTGCAAAGAAGAATTCTTTGCAAGATGAATGGCACTCTGACTATCTGAATACAAATGATTATCTGCCTGTGGACGTCCCAATTCTTCCTTGAAGAATTGAAGCCATATCATCTCCTTGGCTGCCTCTGTAGCAGAAACATACTCTGCCTCTATAGTGGATAACACATTCACCTTTTGTAACCGAGAAATCCAACTCACTCCTGTCCCACCAACAGTAAATACATAACTTGTAGTACTTCGTCTGTTATCTATATCTCCTGCCAAATCTGAGTCAACATAGCCATGAAAAGTAGTAGAAGAGCCCCCAAAGTGTAAGCACTTATTGGATGTACCTCTCAAATATCTGAGAATCTATTTGATTGCATTCCAATGCTCAATCCCAGGGTGACTCATATACCGGCTAACGACTCCCACTACATGTGCAATATCTGGCCTAGTACATACCATAGCATACATTAAGCTCCCTACAACTGAAGCATAAGGTATCTTGGACATTTTTGCCTCTTCTTCTGGTGTCTTTGGACACATTTATTTAGTCAATTTCAAATGACCAGGCAAAGGTGTAGTGACAACTTTGGCATCCTTCATGTAGAATCT
>MU227665.1:1588932-1603166 GCA_018584345.1 Thuja plicata
ATCAATACTAGACACTATAAGTCCTACTATGTGATCTCTAATAATATCCCATGCTAATTTTCCCTCTGAAGTGGCTGGTTCAGGTATGAGATCATACAAATAAGGTAAAAAATTAAGCCACCTACAATGTGTAAGTATACCATTTTCCCATGACTCATAATTACCTCGTTCTAGAATAACAACTGAAGGGTGAGTAGAAAAACCCATGATAACTCTTCTAAATGAAAAACAAACTGAGAAATTTGACCTTATTGCATTTAGATCAAAACCTGGTGCAAGGAGGAGGGAAACAAAAGCTGGAACTTTGACACTAAAAATAGGTACTCAAATGGCCAAATATGCATACAAAACCAACATCATCATCTCCGGCTCTGAAAGAGCTTTTCGACAATATTTTTTTTTTGAAAACGGACACCGTATGCAAAAGATATGGCCAAAACACTGAAGGCTGCCTTTTTTGAAAAAGTGTAAAAACTGTGTGACGGTTTCATGAACGTCAAATTTAATCACGGTCTGTGACCTGCGGCCGTTGACATCACTCCTGCATATGCGTACCTTGCTGCACATGAGGGTACTTTTGAAAAGGTACGCACCTTTTTTTTGTTTGCAAAAAGATTTTTTATCAACAAACATTTAGAAACATTGTTTTTTTTGAAAAAACTTTATAAAAAAACAAAAAATTGTTTTTTTCTATAATTTTTTTGATATTTTGAACATTTTTCACCTCGAAATTTGAGCCATAGCCTAGGAGAGAGAATTTTTTTTCCAGAGGCTATTGTGGCCAAAAATGGCAAAATTTATATGAAAATTAACTCTCTCGAGCCTTCTGAGCGCAATGGAAGTGTCCATTTTAGCTCAAAGTGCTCCAAAAAAAAAAGCGTCTCTTCCAGAATGAAGAAGAAACCCCAAAAAAGCTATAGTTTTTGCCCTCGAATCATAGCTTCACAAACCCCATACCAGGCAGCAGCAGTGTGACTCTGATACCATGTAGGATTTGAGAAATACAAATCCACAAAATGCCAAGAATACCTGCATGCAAATAACCTGTTACAAGAGAGAAGCAGAAGGAGGAAAAAGCAGAACTCAGAAGTTGCTCAGAAAGTGAGAGCGAAATTATAATCTGAATTCATTGAAAAAGAATTACAAGGTTCAACCTATAAAGGTGAACAAAACCCTAAAGCCTAAAAAAGCTAGGTTGCACATTAATAATTAATAAAAGAATTAATTATTAATGCACCTAAGAGAAAGCTTAAGCACTAAAGAGTAATAACTTAATTAATTAAATCAATATGATTTAATTAATAAGCAAACTAATAATTACTCTAACAGTTATATCTCTCCCTTTGACAAAAATGCCAAAGTAATTTCTCTTTATTTAATATATTCCTTGAATTTTCTTTCCATTAGCAATATAGCTCTGTATTAGCCTATTAACATCTCTTGTGTTCTGTGTAGAAGTACCCCACTGTGTAGAGATGTATCTTTGCAGTCCATCTCTTAGCTTGCATCAACATGAATGATCTTCTGATTGTGTGTAGGATGATGCAACCTCCTAGTCAACTTAGTGACCAATAGACAAGGGTCGGACCCCTAGTCTCTTTCTCAGGTAATCAAATGTATCTTTAGGCAATGGCTTGGTGAATATGTCTGCTAATTGTTCCTTGGATTGAACATATTCTAGTATCACCTCTTTCTCTTGCACTTTTTCTCTCAAGTAATGATACTTGATATAAATATGCTATGTCTTAGCATGCATGACATGATTCTTGGAAATTTTTATTGCACTTGTATTATCACAATAGATAATCACTCGTTCAAGAATTTTCATATTCACACCTTCCAGTAATTGCTTGATCCATGCAATTTTTGAGCAATTTGCAGCAACAACCACTTATTCCGCTTCTGCAGTAGATTGTGAGATGCATCCTTTATTTTTACTAATCCATGTGACAAATCTGTCACCTATAAAGAATGCTCCTCCTGTTGTGCTCTTTCTATCATCTAAGTTTCCAGCCCAATTATTATCTGTATAGACTTGAAGCTCAAATTTTCCTTCCTTTTTATACCATAAGCCATAGTCCTTGGTATTCTTTAGGTATCTCAAAATTCTTTTGACAACAGTCATGTGTGATTCCTTGGGATTAGCAGAGAATCTTGCAACTATTCCAACTGCATGTGCTATATCTAGTCTAATATTAACAACATACATTAGTTTTCCAATCATTGATCTATATAGGGTCTGATTTACCTCGGTTGACTTGTCTTCCTTTTTCATTTTTCATCCGGATGCCATAGGTGTTCAAACTGGCTTGGAGTCTTCCATCTTGAATATTTTGAGAACTTCCTTGATGTATTTGGATTATGTGATGTATATGCCTGCATCCTATTGAAGAATTTGTAGATCAAGAAAAAAATTTGATCTCCCCAAACATTGACATTTCAAACTCTTTTCTCGATCATTTCATTAGCAAATGATTTGCATAACATATCATTACCTCCAAATATGATATCATAAAAAAATATTCCAGCAATCAAAATGCTATCATCGGTATCTTCTTTTATATACAGATTACTCTTTTCACTATTTCTTACAAATCCAATGCTTATAAGATAGGAGTGAAGTCTTTCATACCATGCTCTTGGTGCTTGTTTCAATCCATACAAGGATTTATGTAGTTTGCAAACCATGTTTCTTTTGTTAGGATCAACAAACCCTTCTGGTTGTTCAATGTATACCTCTTCTTCTAGTATTCTATTTAGGAATGTAGATTTGACATCCATTTGGTATACCTTGAATCCTTTGTATGCACCATAAGAAGGTAGAATTATGACTCCTTCGAGTCTAGCAATGGGTGCAAAGGTTTCTCCATTGTCAATACCTTCTTCTTGTGCATACCCTTTGCATACTAATCTTTCTTTGTTCCTTATGACTTATCCATTCTCATTCAACTTGTTTTTGAATATCCATTTGGTATCGATGAAATTTTTTTCATCTGGTCTCGGTACTAGTGTCCATGTTTTGTTCTTCTCTATCTGTTCTATCTCTTCATTCATAGCACTAACCCATTCTTCATTTTCAAGTGCAGCATTAACAGATTTAGGCTCAAAATCAAAAATTAAACATCTAGTGTTTAGTGACTTACTTCTTGTTCTCATTCCAACCTTCTTGTCTCCTATGATTTGGTTCTGTGGATGATGTCTTCTGACATACTTGGAAAGTATGGGCTCACCTCTTTTTCATCATTTTGATCATCATCTTGACCTTCATTCTGATCTTCATTGCTTGGTACATCATCTTGAGTAATTTCCTGATTTTTGCAGCCTGATGCTCGAGTGTATTGTTCTGTCACTCGGGAGTGATACACTCTTTCTCGGGCAGAGTGTTAGATTTTTCACTGTAAACAAACCTGTTTTAGTCTTCTGGTTCTTTTCTTCTTTCCGCATAATTTTTTATCTACAAATTCATCTATTTTGACATTTGCACTTTCAAGTATTTTGTTAGAGGACTTGTTAAAACATTTATAAGCCTTACTTTTGGTAGAATACCCTAAAAATATTCCTTCTTCACCTTTGGAGTCAATTTTTCCATTTCTATCATCTTTCAAAATATAACATTGACTTCCAAAATTTTTGAAGTAACTTACTTTGGGTGTGTATCCATAGCATAGCTCATAGGGTGTCTTATTGGTTTCTTTCTTCAATTGAACTCTGTTCAATGTGTAGACAACATTACTAACAGATTCCCTCTAGAATGTTTGAGTGATGCCTTTCTCAATCATCAGTATTCTAGAACAATCAACAATGGATCTGTTCCTTCTTTCAGCAATCCCATTTTTCTATGGTGTTCTTGGTGCAGAAACCTGTCTTTGAATTCCATGCTCATTGCAAAAGTTAGTGAATTCATCAGAAATAAATTCTCCTCCTCTATATGATCTTAAGCATTTTAGTTCCTTACCACTTTGTTTTTCCACTATAGCTTTATACCATTTAAACATCTTAAATGCCTATGATTTCTCTTTTAAGAACATAACTATCATCATTCTAGAATAATCATCTACAAATAGAATGAAGTATCTATCTCCATAGTAGATCTTTGTTCTCATGGGTCCACATAGGTCAGTATGGAATAATTCTAGAATAACATTAGATGTGTAGGTTTTTCTCTTGAAACTAGACTTAGTCATTTTACCTTTTTGACAATTCTTACACATGATAGGGTCAGGCTTTGACATTCTCGGTAAGCCTCTTACTTTCCTTTTATTTCTTATCCTAACCATGTCAAAATTCACATGAAATAACCTTTTATGCCACAACCATATGTCTTAGTTTCTATCCATTAAACAAGTGGTGTTTATATCATCAAGATAGAATAGGTTACCTTTTGTCTGTTCACCAGTTTCGATCAACCAACTCGGTGACCTGTGTTATTCATCTGTGAAACACTCAATAGATTATAGTTAGGTCATTTTACCTAGTATGCATTTTCACATTTGATCAGATTATTCAACATTATGGTTCCTTTACCTTCAATCGGATAGGGTGAGTCATTACCCATTCTTACTGATCCACCATTATAATACTCAAAAGTTTCAAACTTTTCCTTATCTCCAGTCATGTGGTGAGTACAACCACTATCAACAATCCAGACATCATTTTTACTAACCTTAGATATGAGTATAGTTTCTACATACTTTTCCTCTTTGTCTGAATCATCTTTCATAGAAACAAATACCACCTCAATGTCTTCATCAGATTCAGTGTTAGTATTGTCAGCTTTGTTCTCAGCCAGGTAACAATATTTCTTCCCTTTGTCCTTGTAGTCTCGGTTGTCTCTTCTGTTAGATTGTCGGTTGCTTCAGTAATCTATGTCATCACCTCTGTCAAACTTCTTTTCATATGATTTGTCACTGCTTCTGTCTTCTTTTCTCTTGTCAGGACATCTAGCAGCAAAGTGTCCAATCTCTTTACAATTAAAACATACAAGTGGTCATTTACCTTTGTATCTGCCTTTTCCTCTTTGCAATCTTCTAGCCATTAGTACTTCAATCTCATCAAGATCTTGGTCATCACTATCACTTTCACTATCATTTATCATAGTGTGTTTACGACTTGACTTACTTATTTTCAAAGAAGATTTGAATGCAGACTTAATAGATGGTAAGACACTTTTGTCAAATTTGTTCATCTCAAATGAAATGAGTCTACCAACCAAACTATCTAGAGTGACATTATTATTTGCTACTGCTCTCATTTATTGTATAGCAAATACTCTAATAGCATAAACATGCAGTAAGGTTCTTAAGATTTTACTTACTACTATTTCTTCTTCAATTACACCTCCAACTCCTCGTATAAAATTGACTACCTCTTTGATTCTATAGCTATACTGAGTGATGTTTTCTCCTTATTTCATTCTTAGGTCATCAAACCTTCCTCTTAGGCTTTTTGTCTTAGCTCTTAGCACATTTGCATCTCCTCCATGTACTAGATTCAAATTGTCCTACATTTTCTTTGTAGCGGTGCATGTTTTGACATCTTCAAATTAAGCATCAGAGAGTGAGGAAGACAACTCTATCATCATAGAATTGTGCTCATGCTTTTCTCTCAAGTGATCAAGTGTGTGAGGTCCTATAGACAATGCATATTCAACATCTAGGTATTGTGTAACATCATTTCCAATACTTGATAGGTGGAGTCTTGTCCTACTTTTCCATGATGAAAATTTGTCTTTGTTCAACTTAGGCACATCCCGTTTGCTCATCTTGTGATCTTTTGCTTGATTCTTTAAACTCTCTTTCTAAGAACACAAGATCTGATACCAATTGTTAGAATAACTGAGAGGGGGGGGGGTGAATCAGTGGCCTCAAAAACTAATCCAATAAACCTCTAGTTATCTTCAGTCCTACAAGATTTATGCCTTTAAACAATCTTATCAAATAACTACTACTCAGAGTTCACTATTTATCGTTATACTTAAGCTTTACTAAATAGAAGTCTAGCCTTTACCAAAATACAGTAAATAACTTAGTGTTTACCGATCATCCTACTTTAGTAATCTATAAAGAAAAACATCAAAAAAATGAACCATATACACATTTGACACATGGATTTTTAACGTGGAAGCCCTGTTAAGGGAAAAACCACTTGAGATTGGTAACCCAAAATTTTCACTCTTCTGAAGTGAGCTCGGTAAAGAGCTAACCCTGTTAAAGGTTACAGACACACTATTAAGTGCGACCTTGTTAGAGGATTTAAATATAATAGTTTTTCACTTGATATCTGGCATTCACTATGCTATCTTCATGAGAAACTTCTCGACACTCCTTGGGATGTATCTCAATATATAAATGATAGTTAAATCTTGCTCGGTTAAGAGACTTTTTGATCCAATGGTTAAATTGAAACAATAAATGATCTGTTCATGAATACAAGTAAACTTTGCAGATTTTCAGATCTATTGTAAGCTCATAATACCTTTCTGATCAATGTTTCCCTTCTGTTCCTTTGCTCAACTTATTTCTTCTCGGTGATGCTGTTTCTCTGTTGCTCAGTGTCCGCAGAAAAATTTAGCTCTTATTCTTCATCTTGTTTGATCAGGACTGCATGAAGACTTCTTTCTTCACCAGTATTCTCTTCAGCATCTTCTATATTCACCCCTAATTCACAATGAATTAGCTTGTCTCTTTATAGACATGATTTTAACCATTTCTAATTCCTTGTCTTTCTTGTTCTTGATGTGATCCAAAAATCTTTCCATTCTTTCTTTAAAGCACGCCTTAGTTTTATCCCGTAGATTTCTCCTTGACAACTGTAATAAAAGTATCTTTAAAAATATATCTTATCTCTTGCTTTGAACTTGTAGATGAAAAAAAAGCAATCAATCAGTTAACTCCATGTTTAGCTCCTGCCAGCTAAGCCTTTTTTCATTCCTAAACTTTAGTTATGATCAGTGTTTAACTCCTTGTTTGCTCGGTATTGACTTTAGTTGTCCTCGGGCATCTCTATCCGTCGGGGTTGTCTGTCCGTCGGGAAACACTATGACTTTCAGTTCTTCTTGGGTATCACTTAGGTCCTCATCGATAATGCTTGCTCGGGTATCACTGTGACTCTTCTCTCGGGGTTCTCTATCCGTCAGTGTGCACTGTCCGTCGGTGTCTATTGTCACTTGGTGTATACTGAAATTTAATGCATTATTGATAACATAACCATTATTCCTTTGGTTCTTTGAAGTCTTTGACAATATGAATATGACCAATCAGATTATATCAATTTGACATCAATGACAATACAATACATTTATTGATTTAATGTCTTGCATTAACTTTCTGCATCTCGGTGATCATCAACTTAACAACTTCACACATTCAATCATTTATAGTTCATCAATAGTAGCTTCAACCTAAAACCTTTGTTCTAGTCTAACACCACTCAACATACTCCTAACATTCTCTATCAACGTTTCATTCATGCTTTCTGCAACTCCATTTTGTTGTAGAGTAAATAACCCACCTTTTTAACAAATTCATTAATTTATGACCTAATTTTCCAAGTTTGATAGGTTGGGAGGAAAATATTATTTATTAGACAAAGATAAGAAGATTACAATATGGAAAAGGTTGTGTTGAACAACTTATGAATGATAATGCATAAAATAGGGAGATACATACTTGTCTTTTGCCTATGAATGCCACAATCTTTAGAGAAATTATTGAAACCATTAGAGAAAAATTCATCACCATTATTAGTCCTCAAAAATTTTATTTTTCTTTAGTTTTCAATTCAACTATTACTTTAAATTCTTTAAATCGATGAAAAATGTTAGATTTACTCTTTATAAAATATACCCATGTCCTATTATGATAATCAATAAATAAAATATAATATGTGGATTTTTCAATGGAAGGAAGATCTACAAGAACAAACACATCATAATGAATAAGATACTTTGATGAATACCCTCTTAGGAGTATTACAAAGGGGAATGCACATACATTCAAGCACACTGCCTAGAGCTCACCACTCAATTACAAAAAGGATCTCAATCCCAAGGAAGGATCACTTCCTTAAAAAAATATTTGATTATAAATTATAGAGGACATACTGTCCAAACTCATGAACTGACAAACATCATCTCTGATATTCCAAAATAGTTCCAATGAAGTGCAAAAATCTCTGCCTTAATTGCAGATTCTACTCATACCTCTTCACACAACATTATTATTATTATGTCTCACTTCCTCTCCACCCTTCGCAATTACAAATGATTACATATCTATATGCATTACACCAATTTATCTCAATTAGGTAAGCCAGAGACCTAATTACAAAATATTAATTCATTACATCTCAATACTCAATGTGATCCATTGAATGTCAGATAAGACATAGAAATGATCCATAACAACATCTTCAAATGTGTTCCATATCCGTAGATCATGCCACAATCCTTCAAAACATGCTGCATCACCAAGTCATCCAAGAACACATAAGAACATTAACATACTGCATGAAAATCACCAATTCTGATCACATAATCTAATGCAATTCAGTAACATGAATAGGACGTAATCAAGAAACATCAGCAAGCAACGTGAAATAATAAGACATCTACATGAATAACTCTATCGTAGAATCCATACACTTCTTTGTTCCATTCATTAAGAACACTAATCAAAAACCACTTTTAGAAAAGAAAATTATCTTGCCAACATCCAAATCATGAACCACTTGAGATAAGGACACACATCTATGTCCCGAAATCGCCACTAGGTTAGCAATCAAGAATATTTGACAACTGATCCATACCGATCCAAATACTGAAACACTGTACCAATCTGAACAATCAAAATATATGTCTATGATAAATCCATCATAACTCTCTCAAATCATCATCCAAACCTCTACCACTTGAACAAGATCAAGTACAAACATCCTTGAACACAACACCACAATCACAATATCTGATATTCAACGTAGTAGTCGTATCACAAAAATTATCTCACTAAATAAACTAAGAACATTGTCTCCAACAATAGGAATATGTTGACATCAATTAAAAAACATTAATGCTATCACATATATGCATAATCTGAACAACATCTCAGCAATCTCCAACAGTCTCCCCCTTTTGCATTGATGGCAACATATGATGTGAACAACCAAATCAATGCACAAAGAAACAATATCAACAACAATACCAAAAATATCCACAATATGACATCTCACCCTCAATATGCTTATTTTTCACATGAATATCTCTCCCCCTTTGAGATTAATGACAAAAAGGCACATGTATGCACTAAGTTATAGAGGCCAAAAATCTGAACAAAAAATCTCTCAGGAAAACATCTCTGAACAACATACCTCATGAGCTAATCTTGAAAAATTTACTTCTCACTACTCCCCCTAAGGAGTAGCCACCGAAACATAAATCTAGAAGAATGAAAGCTTTGTAAGCACACTAGAATGATGCATATCAATGCATCTCTAGATCTGATCAGGAGGGAAAATCACCCCAAGCTTACCTCAAAGATACTCAAAAGTATCCTTTGGAAAGGGCTTCATGAATATATCTGCAATCTTCTCTTTAGTAGATACAAACTCTAATCTAAATTATTTCTCACTGACTTTATTTCTCAAGAAATGATATTTGATAGATATATGATTTGTCTTTGAATGCAACACAGGGTTCTTTGAAATATTGATAGCACTTGAATTGTCACAATGAATAGTAATAGGCTCATCAACAATCACTCTTATATCTTTCAAAATTTACCTCATTCACATTATTTGTGTAAAATTAGTATTAGAAGAAATATACTTAGCATTAATAGTAGATTGTGATATACAATTTTGTTTCTTACTTTCCCATGAAACTAATCTCTTATTACCCAAAAAGAATGCTCCACTACTAGTACTTTTTTTGTCATCCACATTACCTACCCAATCATCATCCTTACCATACTATAAGCCATAATGAATTTTTCCCTCCAAGTATCTGAATATCCTCTTAATAGAAACAACATGTGACTCCTTTGGTTCTTCACGAAATCTAGCAACAATGGTAACACCATTCATAGTATCTGGTCTAGTTTGTGTTAAGTATAATAACCCACCAATCATTGATATGTATCTTGTTTGATTATAATTATGTGTATCATTAATATTTTTCAACTTGCAACCAGTAATCATAGGTGTACCAGCAGGTTTTGAGTCATCCATTCTAAATTTCTTCATCAATTCTTTCACATACTTAGATTGAGAAATGAAAATACCTTTATCTATTTGTGTAATTTGCTGTCCAGGAAAGAATTCCATCTCACCTATCATAGACATCTCAAATTCCTTTTGCATCTCATCAAAAAATTCTTCACTCAACTTGTAATTTCGACCAAAAATGATATCATCAACAGAAAATTCAAAAATCAAAATGCTATCATTAACAACTTTGAAGTGCACATTAATGTCAGTAGTACCTTTATTGAAACCATTCTTCAATAAATACTTATCTAACCTCACATACTAGACTCTAGGGGATTTCTTCAATCTATATAATGTTTTTTCAATTGGTAAACTATGTCATCTTTATAAGTAAAAGGAAAACCATTCAGTTTCTGAATGTATACTTCTTCTTCCAACTCTCCATTCAAGAATGAAAACTTAACATCCATCTGATATACCTTTAAACTTTGTAAGTAGCATATGCAAGAAACATTCTAATAGCTTCAATTATAGAAATTCAAAGGACTCCTCAAAATCAATACCTTCCATCTGAGAATATCCCTTACAAATAATTTTGGATTTGTTCTTAACCACTTCACCATCTTTATTTAATTTATTTATGAATACCCATTTAGTATCAATGACATTATTTTCCACAAGTTTAGGAACAAGAATCCATGTCTTACTCTTTTCAATCTATTCCAGTTATTCTTTCATAGCTTTGATCCAAATTTCATCTTTGCATGCTTCACCAACATCCTTAGTCTCAATCTTAGAAATCAAACAAATTTCATTCCTAGCAATTCTTCCTCTAGTCTGAACACCTTTGTTTCTATAACCAATAATCTGATTCTCTGAATGATTTAACTTTACATACGTTGGATTCTTTAGATTTGTATTTGTAGTTGACTCTTGTGTTTCCAACTCTTCCTCATTTCCAACTTCTTCATTCTATTATACCGATCCGTTATGATTGTGATTTGAATTTTGTGCTTACACAATCTGACTCTCTTCTTCATCATCTGATTCATATCTGCAAGGTCTAACTGGTTTCTGAAAACTTTCATCCACTTTCACATTACCACTCTAAAAAATACTTCTCAATCTATGATTATAACATTTATATGCCTTCTCTTTGTAGAATAACCAAGAAATATTCCTTCATTAGTTCTAGGATCAAATTTTCCTAAATATTCATCTCTCTTAATGTAACATTTGCTTCCAAAGATTCCAAAATACTTCACAATAGGAATGTGACCATACCAAAGATCATAAGAAGTCTTACCGGTACAATGCTTGATTTTTGAATTTGGTTTAACGTGTATATTGTAGTGCTAACAACTTCTCTCCAATAGATCTGCAAAATATTTCCTTCAATCATCATAGTCCTTGCAGTGTCAAGAATTATCTAGTTTCTTCTCTCTGCAATTCCATTATGTTGTTGGGTTCGTGGAGTAGACATTTTCCTCTTTATCCCATGCTCTTCACAATATGCATCAAAGTATCTAGATGTAAACTCCCCACCTCTATTAGATCTCTAAAATTTCAGCTTCATACCTGTCTCAGTCTCAACCATAGGTCTAAAAATATTGATTTTTCAAATGCCTTAGATGATTCCTTAAAAAATGTAACCAACATCATCCTTGAATAATCATCAATGAATAGGATAAAGTATCTATCTCGATAATAACTTCTAGTTCTAGCAAACCACATAAATCAGTATGCACAAAATATAACAATCTACTCAAAGAATATGCATTACTTTTGAAAGTAGATTTAGTTAGCTTACCCAACTTAAATTCCTTACACATCACATTAGAAGTTTTCAAAAATGTAGGTAAATCTCTCACTACATTTTTAGTGCTTATCTTCACAATATTATCAAAGTTCACATGACAAAATCTCTTGTGCCACAACCAACTTTCATCAATCTTATCTGAATTGTTCAAGTGAAATATATTACCTCTGGTGTCTATACCTGATGCAATCTCAATTCCAGTGCTTCCAATTATTCTACACATTCCATTCTTGAATTGCAATTGATATCCATTATCAACTAATAGTCCAACACTCAAAATATTATGTCTTAAACATTCAACATATAAAACATGGTCAATATTACTCTTACCGTAAAGTATAATCGAACCTCTTCATTTGATCAAACAAGGAGCATTGTTACCAAATATAACAACTCCACCATCATAATCTTCAAGCTTCAAAAAATTTCTTTTGTCTTTGGTCATGTGATGTTAACATCCATTGTCAATAACCCAGTCATCTCTCTTATCCACATGTGAAACCAAGGCTTTCTCTTCATTAGGACTCTCATCTCTGATAGAAAGGAACACAATATCATCTTTGTTCTTTTGAGATTCATCATCTATTGTTCCTTCATTAGAATCATAGTAACAATTCTTCTGATACTTAGGCCTTAACTTATTATGATTTTACTTAGGCTCTTTGTTGGGACATCTAGAAGCAATGTGACCAATCTTATTACATGCAAAATATTTTGTTGACACTTAAAATTTCTCTTAGTTGTAACAACCTATGGGAAGCTTAAGTGAATGGAGGACCTAGTGCTTTTCACTAAGAAACCTCCAAGATTTTAGAAGTTGACTCTTTGTTTTATGTTGAGAGAAAAGGGGAGAATTATGCTAAATGCTCCAAAGTGATGTCCTAATCTTTTGGAACACTTTAGACCCAAAATGCATAGGTTGTTTTAGTGAATGAAACATCAAGGAAACTTTATGACTTATAGATTTAGGAACAATTACAGAAATGTAATAATGCAACAAGAAAAATGACATAGAGTGGACCATGCAATATGCTTACAAAATATAAAAGCCTTAGGCATAATCTATTTATAAAATCTTAAACATAGATGCACTAAAGTCGAAGATTACAATTAACCAACATAGAAACTCAGGTCATAAGTAAGAATCAATTAGGTGGGAGGCTACTAAACCAAGCCCATAATAAAATGTTCCCACATAGGTTTCTACCAACCAATAATGTAGCTTCAACTAATACAATATTTGTAGAATACCAATAATCAAATCAAACACCTCACATCCGACCTAGCTATTCCCCTCATTTTTTGTAAGGAAATTAAGGTAGCAGAACAACTTCCTACACTAAAATTAAGAGGAGAGTAATCTAAAACTTTCTCAAATATTTACAATAGATCAAAACTTAACATAAATAACATGCATACCACAACACAATGATTTGTGTGGGGAAAAATCTTTCGAGGGAAAAACCTCACATTTTAAAAGTTGTCCAATATATTATTCAGAAATCAATAGCATATTACAATATACTTGCAGAGCATGCTTCTCACAAGGTATCACCAAATAGAGATCCAAAGGTAACTAAATATCTATTAGACTCTTACCTATACCCTCTATCTCACACACCTAATCTATAGTAGCTATAATACTTGAAATATTCAAATGGTAGTGTTAGGAATAGATATCTTTATTAGAGAGAATTCAATGTTCTTTATTTGTGCTATTCACAAATATTATCTTAAGTAGATATATATGTATTAATATATTTATTGAATTTTAATTGCAAAGATATGTACTTCATATGTTTCTGTGGTAATAATATGCACACTGTAACTGATCGTTATTCCACACCACATATGATAGTATATATATATGTGATATAAGAGTCATGTCTATGTAGAGACATGACCGTACGCGACTTAAGCCACATAGGGTCATGTCTTTACATAGACATGCCCTTTTGTTAATTGTTGTTCATATATGTAAACTGTGGCAGTGTTTGTGTTATGCATAACTATCATACGATAGTTATTGTAACATATAATCACCACTATGTTGATTGGTATCGACTATGGTTGATTTTATTTGCAATGACAGTTATCGAACATATGGTATTCGATCCAGTACATGTTAAATGTATTATATGTAATCGGCTAAAGTTGATTCATAATTATATCAAATCTGATCAATATAATTTCATTGTAATATATATATATATAT
>MU227665.1:1609756-1633442 GCA_018584345.1 Thuja plicata
TATATATATATATATATATATAATTGAAGCTATAATTTAATAGGTAGTACAAAACCATGGGCTAAAACCCACTTAATAAAGTGGTGCCAATTTTATTTCCAATCAAAGATACCCTATGATGTGTCAAAATACACACCAACATGTGTAACTCCCTTTTACATCTCATTTATGTGTTCAACACATTTTTTATATTTCCTATTTCAAGAGACCCAACTTTTGGAGGCCATAACTTTTGAATCGGGTTTCCAATTGAAATACTGTTTGAATTTTCAGAAAGATCATGACACACTCTATCAAGCTACAATATACTACACCGGTTACAAACACTTTTGAGATGTTTTTGAGCCTCTAAG
This sequence comes from Thuja plicata, assembly GCA_018584345.1. Lineage (NCBI taxonomy): Eukaryota > Viridiplantae > Streptophyta > Pinopsida > Cupressales > Cupressaceae > Thuja > Thuja plicata. The sequence continues at coordinate 1,610,110 of MU227665.1, forward strand.
GCCTTCAAATTTGAATTGTGACAACTTAAAAAACAAAATATTTAATATCTTCAAAATTGGACATGATCTTGCAACAAAAATTTACCAACATGCTTATCTAGCCCATCTAAACCTTTGGAGGAATTTTAGGAAATTTTTTTTCTTAAATGTAAACCTACTATAAATAGTAACCGTATGAAAATGCAAGTTTGAGACACATTTCCTAACAATCTCCCACTTGTGGAACACCTTGCAAGAGAAAAGGTAGAGGTTACACTATAATTTAATTGCTAGGGGCCATGAGGCCCATAGACTTCAAACACAATCTGAACTTCTATGTGCTTGCAACCTTAATTAATGAATGGACAACATTCATCAAAGTCTCTACCTTAACTGACAACACCCTACCATCCTCGACCATATCTATGACAAAATGATACTAAATATCAATGTGCTTGGTCCTAGCATGAAATGTTTGGTCCTTGGCTAGGAAGATTACACTTTGACTATCATTTCTCCTTTCTTTATTGTAATATCATTTTTTATGGATATATTTTTTGCAAGAAACAAATCTAATGGATGTGATTTTTGCAATAAAAAAATATCTCACCATTATAAACACCCTCAACCTGAGAGTAGCCTTTTACAACCAACCTTTCTTTATACTTATTATTACCTCTATTTGAACTTATATTTTTCTTGAACACCCATTTCCAACCAATAGGTTTTCATCCTTCCGAAAATGGTACAAGATCCCATGTTTCATTCTTTTTCAAAGCCATCATTTTTTAATCCTTAAAATTTTTCCAGGATTCTGCATCATTAATACCTAATGCCTCTTCTACAAATCTAGGTTCATGCACACCAATATTAAAAAAAAAAATGCATCTCCAATCATTAGGAGAATACCTTTGAGGTGAATTTCTATTCCTTGTATACCTTTAAAGGAGATGAGTTCGAGGTTATTCCTCATCTGAAGACTTGGAGCTTGATGAGCTACCCTTAACTTCTTGCCTATCTAGGGGTCTCGATTTAACTTTCTTAGGTATAAATGGTAGTTGATCCACATATTCCTTTTTGTTTGTTCTATTTTCAATTCAATGAAATGATGGTGATTTTTTTAAAATAACAATTCTAGTATGTACCACCTTGTGTGCACCAAGGTCCTAAAGCTTGTATACATTCCACAACCTTGTTCTCCAATTTTTTTCTTCTTGTTTGGAACATGTGTGTATGCATTGGAATAAAAAGATCTAAGATGTATCAATGAAGGCTTATGAACCAACTATGTCTCCATAGGTGTTTAATCAATAAGAGTTGATATAGGAGACCTATTAATTAGGTAGCAAGTAGTGGTAGTAGCTTCAACCTAAAACCTTTGTTCTACTCCAACACCACTCAACATACTCCTAGCATTCTCTATCAACGTCTTGTTCATCCTTTCCACAAATCTATTTTGTTGTAGACTAAATAACCCACTTTTTTAAACAATTCATCAATTTATGACCACATTTTCCAAGTTTGATAGGTTGGGAGGAAAATATTATGTAGTAGACTTTGATAAGAAGATTGTAATATGAAAAAAGTTGTGTTGAACAACCTATGAATGATAATGCATAGATTAGAGAGATACATACTTTTCTTCTACCTATGAATGCCATAATCTTTAGAGAAATTATTGAAATCATTGGAGAAATAATCATCACATTATCAATCCTCAAATAATTTATTTTCCTTCCAATTTACAATTCAACCATTACTTTAAATTCTTTAAATTGACTAAAAATGTTAGATTTACTCTTTATAAAATATACCCATGTCCTTCTACTATAATAATCAATAAATAAAACATAATATGTGGATTTTTCAATGGAAGGAAGATCTACAAGAACAAACAAATCATAATGAATAAGATACTTTGATGAATACCCTCTTAGGAGCATTACAAAGGGGAATGCACATACATTAAAGCACTCTCCCTAGAGCTCACATCTCAATTACAATAAGGATTTCAATCTAAAGGAAGGATTGCTGCCTTATAACAATCTCTAATTACAAATCATAGAGGATATATAGTCCAAACTCATGATCTGAGAAACATCATCTCTGATATTCCAAAATAGTTCCAATGAAGTGCAACAATCACTGCCTTAATTGCATATTCTACTCATACCTCTTCACACAATGTTAGTATTATGTCTCACTTCCTCTCCACTCTTTCCAATTACAAATGATTACATATTTATATGCATTATGCCAATTTATCTCAACTAGGTCAGCCAAAGACCTAATTACAAAACATTAATTCATTACATCTCAATACTCAATGCAATCCATTAAATGTCAGATAAGATATAGCAATGATCCATAGAAACATCTTTGAACGCTCTTCAGATCCGTAGATCATGCCACAATCCTTCAAAACATGCTGCATCACCAAGTCATCCAATAAAACATAAGAACATTAACACATCGCATGAAATTCACCAAATCTGATCATATAATCCAATGCACTCTAGCAACACAAATAGGACACGATCACGAAATACTAGCAAACAACGTGAAATACTAAGACATCTAAATGAATAACTCTATCATAGAATCTATACACTTCTCTATTTTGTTCATTAGGAACACTAATCAGAAACAAATTTCATAAAAGAAAATTAGCTTTCCAACATCCAAATCATGAACCACTCAAGATGAGGACCCATCTATGTCCTAAACTCACCACCAGGTTAGTAATCAAGAATATTGCATAACCAATCCATACTGATCCAAATACAAAAACACTGTCATAGCCTAAACAACAAAAATATTTGTCTCTAATAAATCCATCATAACTCTCTCAAATCATCATCTGAACCTCTGCCACTTGAACAAGATCAAGTACAGACATCCTTGAATACAACTGTATGATCATGATATCTGATATTCAACATAGTAGTCGTACCACAAAAATAATCTCACTAAAATAACCAAGAAAATTGTATCAAACAATAGGATTATGTTGACATCAATGACAAAACATTAATGCTATCACATATATGCACAATCTAAATAACATCTCAACAATCTCCCCCTTTTTCATTGATGACAACATATGATGTGAACAACCAAATCAATGCACAAAGAAACAATATCAACAACAATACCAAAAATATCCATAATATGACATCTCACCCTTAAAATGCTTATTTTTAACATGAATATCTCTCCCCATTTGACATCAATGACAAAAGGAACATGTATGCACTAAGTTATAGAGGCCAAAAATCTGAACAAAACATCTCTCAGAAAAACATCTCTGAACAACATACCTCATGAGCTAATATTGAAACATTCACTTCTCACTACTCCCCCTAAGGAGTAGCCACCACAACATCAATCCTAAAGAATGAAAGCTCTGTAAGCACACTGGAATGATGCATCTGAACACATCTCTAGCTTTGATCAGGAGGGACAATCACCCCAAGCTTACCTTAGAGATACTCAAAAGTATCCTTTGGAAAGGGCTTCATGAATATATATGCAATCTTCTCTTTAGTAGATACATACTCTAATATGACTTCTTTCTCATTGACTTTATCTCTCAAGAAATGATATTTATATATATGCTTTGTCTTTGAATGCAACACAGGGTTCTTCAAAATATTGATAGCACTTGAATTGTCACAATGAATAGTAATAGTCTCATAAAAAAATCACTCTTATCCTTCAACATCTGCTTCATCCACATTAATTATATACATTTAGTAGTAGAAGCAACATACTTATCTTTCATAGTGGATTGAGATATACAATTTTGTTTCTTGCTTTCCTATGAAAGTAATCTCTTATTACCCAAAAAGAATGCTCCGCCACTAGTACTTTTTTTGTCATCCACATTACCTGCCCAATATACATCAGTAAATGCACTCAATGTAATATCATCATCAACATATTATAAGCCATAATGAGTTTTTCCCTTCAAGTATTTGAATATCCTCTTAATAGCAACAACTTGTGATTCCTTTGAATCTTCTTGAAATCTAGCAACAATGCAAACACCATTCATAATATCTGATCTAGTTTGTGTTAAGTAGAACAACCCACCGATCATTGATCTGTATCTTGTTTGATTATCATTAGGTTTATCATCAATCTTTTTCTACTTGTAACTAGTAATCATAGGTGTACCAACAGTTTTCGAATCATCCATGCTAAATTTCTTCATCAATTCTTTCACATACTTAGATTGAGATATGAAAATACCTTTATCTATTTTTTAATTTGTAGTCCCAGAAATAATTTCATCTCACCTATCATAGAATCTCAAATTCCTTTTGCATCTCATCAGAAAATTCTTCACTCAACTTGTAATTTTCACTAAAAATGATATCATTTACAAAAACTTCAACAATCAAAGTGTTATCATTAATAACTTTGAAGTACAAATTAATGTCAGCAATACCTTTATTGAAACCAATCTTCAATAAATATTTATCTAACCTCACATACCAGGCTCTAGGGGCTTTCTTGAATCTATATAATGATTTCTTCAATTGGAAAATCATATCATCTTTATCAGTTAAAGGAAAACCAGCCGGTTTCTAAATGTATATTTCTTCGTCCAAATTTCCATTAAAGAATGCAAACTTAACATCCATCTGATATACCTTGAAATTTTTGTAAGTAGAATATGCAAGAAACATTCTAATAGATTCAATTATAGAAACTCAAAAGTCTCCTCAAAATCAAACAATTCGTCTAAGAATATCCCTTACAAATAAGTATGGATTTGCTCTGAACTACTTCACCATCTTCATTAAATTTATTTCTGAATACCCGATCACATTCTTGTCCACAAGTTTAGGATAAAGACTCCATGTCTTATTCTTTTCAATCTATTCCAATTCTTCTTTCATATCTTTGATCCAAATTTCATCTTTGTATGCTTCACCAACATCCTTAGTCTCAATCTTAGAAATCAAACAAATTTCATTCCTAGCAATTCTTCCTCTTGTCTGAACACCTTTTTTTTTTGTCACCAATAATCTGATTCTTTGAATGATTTAACTTTCCATACCTTAGAGTCTTTGAATTTGCATTTTTAATTGACTCTTGTGTTTCCATCTCTTCCTCATTTCCAACTTCTTCATTCTATTACACTGACCCATTATGATTCTGATTCTAGTTCCATGCTTACACAATTCGACTCTCTTCTTCATCATCTGATTTATATCAACAAGATCTAACTGGTTTCTGAAAAATTTCATCTGCTTTCACATTAGTACTCTCAATTATATTTCTCAATCTATGATTATAATATTTATATGCCTTTATATTTGTAGAATAACCAAGAAATATTCCTTCATCACTTCTAGGATCAAATTTTCCTAAATATTCATATCTCTTAATGTAACATTTGCTTCCAAAGATTATGAAATACTTCACAGTAGGAATGTGACCATACCAAAGCTCATAAGGAGTCTTACCAGTATCATTCTTGATTTGAATTTGGTTTAAAGTGTATACTGCAGTGCTAACAACTTCTCTCTAATAGATCTGCGAAACATCTCCTTCACACATCATAGTCCTTGTAGTGTCAAGAATTATTCTGTTTCTTCTCTCTATAATTCCATTCTATTGTGTGGTTCATGGAGTATACATTTTCCTCTTTATCCCATGCTCTTAACAATATGTGTCAAAGTATCTAGATGTAAACTTCCCCACCTCTATTAGATCTCAAACATTTTATCCTCATACCTGTCTCAGTCTCAACCATAGGTCTAAAAATCTTGAATTTGTCAAATGCCTTAGATGTTTCCTTCAAAAATGTAACCCACATCATCCTTGAATAATCACCAATGAACTAGATAAAGTATCTATCTCCATAACTTCTAGTTCTACCAGACTATATAAATCAGTATGCACAAAATCCAACAATCTACTTGAAGAATAGGTATTAATTTTTAAAGTAGACCTAGTTATCTTACCCAATTGACATTCCTTACACATCTCATTAGCAGGTTTAAAAAATCTAGGTAAATATCTCACTGCATTTGTAGTGCTTAGATTCACAATGTTATCAAAGTTCACATGACAAAATCTCTTGTGCCACAACCAACTGCCATCAATCTTCTCTGAATTGTTCAAGTAAAATATATTACCTTTGGTCTTTGTACCTGATGTAATCTCAATTCTACTACTTCCAATGATTCTACACATTCCATTATTGAATTCCAAGTGATACCCCTTATCAAATAATTGTCCAACACTCAAAAAAGTTATGTGTTAAACCTTCAACATATAAAAAATAGTCAGTATTACTCTTACCATAAAGTGTAATTTAACCTCTTACTTAGATCAAATAGAGAGTGTTGTTACCAAACATAACAACTCCACCATCATAATCTTCAAGCTTCACAAATTTTCTTTTGTCTTCAGTCATGTGATGTGAACCTCCATTGTCAATAACCCATTCATCTCTCTTATCCACATGTGAAACCAAGGCTTTCTCTTCATTAGGAATCTCATTTTTGATAGAAAGGAACACAATGTCATCTTCATTCTTCTCAAATTCATCATATTTTGATCCTTCATCAGAAGCATAGTAACACTTCTGATATTTAGGCCTGAACTTCTAATGCTTTTAATTAGGCTCTTTGTTGGGACACCTGCATGCAAGAAACACATGCATGCAAGAAAATTGCATGCAAGAAACATGTATGTGAACCCGAAGAAACCAAAGAACACCTGCATGCAAGAAACTTGTTGCAATAGAGAAGCAGGAAAAGGGAAAGAGAAGAACTCAGAAGTTTCTCAAAATGTAAGAGAAAAATTATAATCTGAATTAATGAAAAAGGAACTACAAAGTTCAACCTATAAAGGTGAACAAAACCCTAAAACTAGAAAAGCTAGGTTGCACATTAATAATTAATATAAATATTAATTATAATGCACCTAAGAGATAGCTTAGGTAAACTAGAGCAATAAACAACTTAATTAATTAAATCAAAGTGATCTAATTAATAAGTGTAAATAGATAATTACTCTAACACCCCCCCTTAAGCGAAGCTGAGGAGGTAAGCTAATCTAGCACATCTCTGAAAGTAGGAAAATGGGTCCTGGCAACAAGGCTTGATCAGATACCCAAGCACAACCAAATATCTGTAAATTAGAGAAATAGAGAAAACCACATGGGAAAAACCCTACTCCAAGAAGAGATAGAAAAAATGCAGAAAAGAATGGCTCAAGAGACTCTCTCAAAACCATAAGTACAATCAAATCCCCCATGAGAGAGCGATGAGACACCAAAGCCCCCCCAGAATGATGGAACCCCTATAGGAATGATCGAACCAATGGAACTCCAATGTGGAAGAAACAGAGGTACAAAGCAACAAGGAAACCCCTAAATGAGAGGTGAAACTGGAAGGCCTAACTGGTGCTCAAAGGAGAATGAATGAGACTCTTGGAATAGAATCCCCAATGAAGGTGGGCCAATAGATGAGCTGAATCTGTCATCTAGGGGGAGATAAAGATCCTCGGATATGCCCTCAACAACTGGAGTGGAAGGATTGATGCAGGGAGCGACCATAACAGGGACAACTGAAGAATAATCATGTTGAACAAATGCAGACGCAATAGGAGGAGGAGGTGGAGAAGCCACAACACTAATCTCAGGAGCAACATAGAAGTTTAGGTGACCCAATTTCTTCTCACTAGGCACTCATGAAGTAGGAGAGATATTCTCTGACAATGGAGATGGTGGACCAAAATGGGAGGAGTACAAGCAGGTGGCATGATCAACTGAACCTGTAGCAACAATGTGGCCTGTCACATTGTCTCTGATGTGAACAAAATCTAGAGTGAACTCAATTGTCCTCCCTGTCCCACTGTGAGTAACCTGATAGATGGAGAGAAGGTTAAAGGACAAGGATGGAACGCATAGTACATCATGGAATGCACCACCATCAATATCAATAGAACCCTGCCCACACATAGGCATAACAGTGTCATTCCCCATCAAGATGTGTGGGGTAGGATAGGTCATAAAAGATGAGAAGGAACTCTGAGAAGATGCCATATGATGTGAATCACTGGAATCTAGTATCCACCTAGAAGAGGGAGCTATAGCGGATGCACATAAGGCATGAACCTTTCCTTTGTCTGACCCATCTACCTGAGAAGATGAAGAAGACCAGTGAGAAGAGGAGGGAGGAATGTCAATCTTTCTCTTGTGAAGAAGAGCTGTCAACTCAAAAATCTGCTAGGCATATCCATCTACCTTCTTCTAAAAGCACTGAGACTCATCATGATTTAACTTATTGCAATAAGTACACTTAGGTTTTTCAGTATTTGATTTCCCCTTAGGTGAAGGAGGTGGGCTAGAGGAATTCTGAGAAGGGGAATCCTTCCAAGATGCCATGGTTGATAATACCTATTTCTGCTCCAGCTTCCGTGAAGATGGGTGAGAAACCAAGGCATGGCTCATAGAGCCGGAAGCTTCATTCAACTATTGAAGCTTTGACTGCTCTCGAGTCAATCGATCATAGAAGGCCGCAAAGGAAGGCATATTGTGCCTAGGACCCAAAGCATCCATAGTGGAATAGAAAGTAGAGGAGAAAATATGGAATTGTCTGCGAAGCTTTGAGAGTATCAGGAAGATACACTCATCATCTGATTTGGTCTTCCCACATCCCTGTAAAAGTGATCGAAGAGCATTGAACTTCATCAAGAAGTCCTCAATGGTGGAAAAAATATTAGGAGACAAAGTGGTCAACTCTGCATCAAGGTGTAGTGCCTAGAAATCATTCACTATGCCAAACAAATCTGAAAACTTGCCCCAAATAGCCTGAGGAGTGGTCAAACCATCCAAGTGAAATAAGAGACTGTCAGAGATGTTCAGTGTAATCAAGCCCATGACTTCATCCATTTTGTTTATGTGCTGAAGAACCTCAAAAGGGCACTACAAAATAGGTTGGTGCTCATCCAGATATGACCATAAGCCACATGACATAAGTAGCCTGGTCATATGTGCTTTCCAGGTGTGATAGTTGTGAGGTGTCAGCCAGGCCACAGAGGGGTTTGACATTGAGAGAAGAAGACAGAAGTAAAAGGGTCTTTTCTAAATTAAATTATAGAAAGGAAAGTGCACCTCCACAGTGTATAAATCTATCCCCCGTACACCAAAGAAACAACTATAGAAATCATGAAAAACTAGAAGAAAACCTGGACGCTAGATGTAGAGATGGAGGAAACTGAAGCCTCTACTTCAATGCCAAAAATAGGAGCACAAACAGCCAAATCAGAAAACAAAACCAACATCATCATCTTTGTCTTGGAAAGAGCTTTTCAGTGATATTTTGTTTTTTGAAAACGGACACTGAATGCAAAAGTTATGCCCAAAATACCAACTACACCTCTAAGAATGAGCTCTCTAGAAAAACACAGAGATGAGAAAAAATTTGATGGCCAAATGACCGTTGCAGCACCCAGGAAAAAAATTAATGACCGTTGGCATGTCACAGGCCTGTCTAGCCAAATTTTTTTTCCAGTCGTCAAAAAAATATTCTGGTCACTGGGATGCTGATGTCACCCCTCAGGATGATGACATCACTTGAGGGGTTGATAGGCGATGATGTGGGGGCTGAGCAGGGGCGACATAGGCCAGCAGAGGTGGTGACCGGGTGGTGCTGTGGTGGCGGCGGCAGCGGTTGCTAGGCGACCTATTGGTGGCGTGTCGACGGGGTCGGGCACAGGCCAGGTCGGGGTGGCGCAGCGGTGCTGTGATCGTCTACACCCCAAAAGTGCCCTAAAAGGGCCTTTTTTAAAATTTTAAAATTTTTTTTTCTTAGGAAGCATGCCATACGGCCTGAGGGGCAATTTTTTTTTTCCCAGAAGCTACTATGGCCAGATATGGCCAACTTTATATGAAAATTTGATCTCCTGGGCCCTTTGAGCGCAATGGCGGTGTCTATTTTGGCTCAAAATGCTCCAGAAAAAGGTGCCTCCTCTAGATTGAAGAAAAAACCCCAGGGAAGCTATGGTTTTTATCTTTGAATCATGACTTCAAGATCTCTAGACCAGGCAGCAACAGGGAAGCTCTGATACCATGTAGGATTTGAGAGATACAAATTCAAAGAACTTGAAGAACACCTGCATGCAAGAAACCTGTTGCAATAGAGAAGCAAGAAGAGGGAAAGAGAAGAACTCAGAAGTTGCTTAAAATGTAAGAGAAAAATTATAATCTAAATTAATGAAAAAGGAACTACAAAGTTCAACCTATAAATGTGAACAAAACCCTAAAACTAGAAAAGATAGGTACACATTAATAATTAATATAAATATTAATTATAATGCACCTAAGAGACAACTTAAGTAAACTAGAGTAATAAACAACTTAATTAATTAAATCAAAGTGATCTAATTAATAAGTATAAACAAATAATTACTCTAACAAATGTGACCAATCTTATTACATGAAAAATATTTTGTTGACGCTTAAAATTACTTTTAGGTGTAACAACCTATGGAAAGCTTCAGTGAATGGAGGACCTAGTTCTTTTCACTGAGAAACCTCCAGGATTTTAGAAGCCGACTCTTCATTTTATGTTGAGAGAAATGGGGAGAATTATGCTAAATTATTCAAAGTGATTTGCTAATATTTTGGAACACTTTAAACCTGCAACACATAGGTTGTTTTAGTGAATTAAACATCAAGGAAAATTTATAACTTATAGATTTAGAAACAATTATAGAGATGTAATAATGCAACAAGAAAAATGACATAGAGTGGACCATGCAATACGCTTATAAAATATAGAAGCCTTAGGCATAATTTATTTAGAAAACCTTAAACATAGATGCACTAAAGTTGAAGATTACAATTAACCAACATAGAAAATTTCATGAGCATTAAAACTTCAAAATCAAAGGGTTGAAAGCATGATCAATTTGTATTAAGAATTCAAGCTACCCATTTACAATTCGAGGATTTAAAAAACCTTTTTTAAGAAATCCCTACAAGAGTCTTGTTCTATTTGTCCAAAGTTAGGTTTAAAATCCTCCTTTTTTCTCCTCCTTTTTACAACTCTCCCTTTTAAAGGCTAGAACATGATCTCATTCTCTGAATAGAAAGTGGTTAGAAGAAAGTGATAGGTGTCTCACTCCATGAAGTCAGGAGAGAGTGATTTCATCACTAATACATGAAACTAACTACTAGACCACCCTAATCCATTACTATAAATTAATCTCTCATCATGCTCTTTAACCACTACTTCTCGCAAAATGGTATAAATTTTTTTTGAAAATTGCATTGAATGGGAGGTTGAGAATATACTGAAACACATGATAATTAAACACGCAAGCATGGAGTGTGTGTATGATTTTATATTGGTCAAGGAAAAACATGCATACTTCAAGCACTAGCTTCCTATGGAAGGAGAGATGGAACTCAACAAAGCCCTGCGAGAGAGACATGTGACACACATCACGAAGGCTACTAGTGGACACACAATGGATAGGTGTGAAGTCTCCTTTGAAGTGAAAGACACATTCTCCTTAGAAACCTATAAGAGATCCAACCTTTATGAATTTATTATGTAATGCTCAATCTCACTAACAAAATGTATCATGGCCATGCTCGGGATTGACACATGACACACAAGTGTGACACACAACAACAGGGGGATGGACCCGATCCAAAAGTATGCCATGATGACAGGTGGTGAGCACATGTAGCCTTCAAAAAAGGTTTCCACAAAGAGAAAAAGAAGGACAAGCCATATATTCTAACTTTGTAGGCTGGTGAATTTCTGATCCACTATCTTGGAGACTCTTGGAGAAACCTTCTTGTAGGGATATGAACTCTAGAAACTCTAGTTTCATAGACTAGTGTCTGATCCATTGGGGTACAAAGTCACTCGATCATGCCATCCTCGACTAGTTATGGTGCAGGGCACCTCCTAAAGTTCTTATTTTCTTTCTTTGGTGTTTATAATAAGGTGCATCCTTGAGATCACCCTTGCGTGTGCTTGTGTGGGTCTATGATGTAAGGTGGAGGACCCTAAGGTGAGTTATAAACCTATGGGTTCCTGAAACCATGGTTAGACCATGTTAGTCTTTTGGTGATTTTAGTGTTTGGTTAGAAGGTTGTGTTTCAAGTCCTTAGAATAGGTTCTTGTCATTTTTGAACCCCTCCCACATCCTTGGAGGTTGGTAAGGTTGGCATTTGCCAAAAATAGCAACTTTCCCCTATGTTGCCAAAAAGTTGTCTTTTTGCAAAATGTTGCATGAGCAACTTTTGCAAAATATTTCTCAAAGAATGACAACTTTATTGTAACCAAACACACCAACTTCTTGAAGCATCTGTAAGGCCTGGATGATGCTATTAGGTGATCTGATGCCTTCCATGAAGGAGAGAACTTATTGTGTATGGATTTTAATGTTCAGAGGAGGAAGTAGAAGAGTTTTATGAGTTATTTTGATAGTGTACAATCTGGTAAAGATTCATCTTGTGGATTCAACTTTAGAACTTGGTGATGTCTTGATTTCCTTAACCATTCTAGTTGGTTTGAGTTTCTTTTGTGATGTTTGTTAAAAGTTACAGATTTTATTTTCTCATTGCCTGAGAAACCAAAGCTTCTTGGGCCAGTCACAAAGATGTGATCCTAACTTGAGATTTCTCAAGTGGATCTGCTCGGCCACTTGGAAAATACAAGTTAGGATCATTTTCCTTAAGAATCCTAAAACTCAGACACTCAAAGTTAGTCCTAAGATTTATGAGACAAAGCCCTAGGCTAATTATCTCTATGTAATTATAATGGCTCTTTAGTATAGTCACATGCATGTCCAATATATGTTTGGGAGGATCAAACTAATGGTGGTTCTAGAATATTTTGGGGTAGAGGAAGCCAGCTAAGTCATTACATTTACTCTATGAACCCACCTTCGACCACTTGCTTAACAGACCAAGCCTAATATAGCTAATTAGGCCTATGTGCTTTGTGAGAGTTCAGGGGTGAAGGAGTGGAGTTAAGTGTTAAGGATTTGAGGGGTTTACAAATTCCATAAAGGGTATCTAGAAACCAAATCAGATTTATCAGGTCCTTTTGCAGTTGAAATTTATGTCCAAAAAACCCTCTAGATAGGGCTAGAAAGAATCCTAGACCCTTTAGAGTTTGACCCTCCTTGGGTCTGCAAGAATGAATCCATTGGTGGATTCTCTATCCTTAGGGTCTATTTGAAGTGTTCAATCACTTAGATCAGGATCTCTATGTCTCTGGTGAAGATTTAAGTCATTGTGTTTGGTTTAGGGAAAGTGTCCCTCAAGAAGAAATCGCAGAGTTCCACATCTTAGCTTCGAGAGTCAAGAGAGAATAGGGGAAGTGTATTGGTCCCTTAGAAAAATAAGAAGACACCCTAGAAAGACATTGGTGGATTTCGGGTGTTCGAGAAAGAAGTTTGAAGAGTTGATAAGGAGTTGGAGCCCATTAAGGTTTTCTTGAAGTGCTCTCTACATCAGGTGGTATCAGAGCCTGCTAAGATCTTGGAAGAAGTGAAGAATGGGTGAATGAAAGAAAGTTCTCAAGGAGAGGAAGGCCCCACTAGAATAAAAAATGTGGAGTTGGAAAAAATTGTCAAAGAACAAGTAGCCAAGAACAAGAATATGGAGGAGGAGATAAAGAAGTTGAAAGACCTCCAAACAGAGAAGGAGGAGGGAGAAGAATCTGAAGAAGAAGAAGAAGAGATAGAGCAGGATGAAACAAACAACATACCAGAAGAGAAAGTCAAATTTATTGAAGCTCTTGAGAGATTTAGAAGGAGGGATCAGAAACTAGACATTCCCATGTGTTTGTGGGAAAATGGATCTTGAAGAATGTATAGATTGGATAGAAGCCTTGAAGAATTATTTTGAATGTGACAATATCTCTGAAAATTAGAAGGTCAAAGTTGAAAAATCCAAAATGAAGGGCCCTGCATTAATATGGTGGAATTTTCTAAAAAATGAAAGGATGGAAGATGAGAAGAACCGTATCTCAACATGGAAGAAGATGTTAGTAGAGATCAAAAGATAGTTTGTGCTAGAAGTCTATGAGATTACCCTTCATAAAAAATTGCAAAATCTAAGGCAGAAGGACCTTTATGTGAGTGGATATACTGAGGAGTTTCATAGAATGACCTTGAAGGCCAAAGTCCTAGAGAGTGAGAAACACAAGCTTGCAAGGTACCTAAATGGACTGAAATATAGTATTCAAGATGAAATGAGCTTATTTAACCCTGAATCAGTACATAAATGTTTTCAAATGGCACTAAAAATTGAAGAAAAATAGAAGAGGAGAGGAGAACAAAATAATAGAGGTAGAGGGAATAATTTCAGGGGTAGGGGTAGGTATAATGGTAGGGGTCTATTCCATAGAAGTCAAGGGGAGTTTAGTAGCCATGAATCTGAAGGAGAGCACAATAATAGAGGCAGCTTCAGAGGCAAGAGATCAAACAATAGAGGGAGATTTGGTGGAAGAGGACCTAGTGTCTTCATAGGCAAATGTTTTACTTGTAATCAAATTGGACACCAATCCTTTAGATGTGCTGAAAAGAGTGGCACCAACAGACAAGGAGGGGACAGAAGAGTACAACTCACCCAAGAAGATGACAACCAAAGTGTGTCCTCCTATCATTATGCAACTTCAATACTTGCAAATCCAGAACAAGGAGAGTGCCTCATGATGCAAAGGACACTCCTAAGACTACCTACTACTGCAGAACCACCTCAAAGAAAGTCATTGTTCAGAATAAGCTGCTACATGAACAACAATGTATGCAAAGTTATAGTTGATTCTAGATCCACTGATAATATTGGATCTAGGGAGTTAGTCACTAAGCTAAATTTGCATGTAATCCCTCATCCTTTCCCTTATAAGGCTTCTTGGTTGAAAAAAAACAAACAAACCATCATCAATGAACAAGTTTGGGTAGATTTCAAGATAGGGGAGTATACAGACATAGTTCTATGTGATATCATAGAGATAGATGCATGTCATTTGTTATTAGGTAGGCCTTGGAAATATGATGTAGATGCTAAGAATGATGAAAAGTCCAATGTATACACTATAGTTAAGGATGGAGTTGAGTATGTGATGAACCCACTCCCTGATTGTGAGAAAGAAAAACATGTTACTAGCAATGTCTTACATATAGGAGAGAAGGAATTCATGAAGGTAATAAAAGAAAGGGATACACCTTGTTATGCCTTATTAGTAAGGCCCAAAAAGACACCAATGAAAGAGCCAAAGGTCAAAGCTCCTACTAGGGATGTAGGCCCCAAAGAGGTCAAAGCACTGTTAGACCAGTATAAGGGTATTATAGCTGATAGTACACTAGATTCTTTGCCACCTGAAAGGGAAGTAAGTCACTGTATAGACTTCATATCAGGGGCCACTCTTCCAAACAAAGTAGCATATAAGATGAACCCTGAACAAAACCAAGAGAGAGAAAGACAAATTGGAAAATTGTTGTCAAAAGGCGTCATTAGGAAGAGTGTGAGTCCTTGTGCTATCCCTGCAGTCCTAGCACCAAAGAAAGCAGGCACATGGTGACTATGTATGGACTCTTGGACAATCAATAGGATAACCATCATATATAGGTTTCCTATGCCTAGAATAGAGGATTTGATGGACTGTTCAGGGGGTGCAAGCTATTATTCCAAGATAGATCTCAAGAGTGGTTACCATGAGATAAGAATCAGAGGGGGAGATGAATGGAAGACAACATTCAAGACTAAAGAAGGCCTCTATGAATGTCTTGTGATGCCTTTTGGCCTCTCCAATGCTCCAAGAACCTTTATGAGATTGATGAATGAAGTATTGTAGCCTTTCCTTTAAAAATTTGTTGTTATATACCTTGATGACATTTTGATCTTTAGTAGGAGCAGAGAAGAGCACCTCAAGAATTTGGACATGGTGATGAGAAAAATCCATGAGTAGAAATTGAATAAAATATAGAGAAGTGTGTATTCCTTCAAGAAGAACTTGTGTTCTTAGGTTTTGTGATCTCCAAGAATAGTGTCAAGATGGACCTTTCCAAGGTTGAATCCATCCTCAATTGGCCACCTCCTACTACTCCTTCAGAGGTAAAGAGTTTCCATGGTTTATGTAGCTTTAATAGGAAATTTACCATAAATTTAAGTGGCATATGTACTCCCATTATCAACACCATTAAAGGTGGAATAAAATGCATATTTTCATGGACTAATGAAGCTAATGATTCCTTTGAGTTGTTGAAGAAAAATATTGCAGAGAAACCTATCCTAGTTCTACCAAACTTTCATAAAGTATTTACAGTAGAATGTGATGCAAGAAATAAAGCCATTGGGGGAGTCTTGAGCCAGGAAGGGAGGATAGTTTCTTTTTTCAGTGAGAAGATCAATGAAGCTAAACAAAAATAATCTACTTATTATCTTAAAATGTATGTAGTGGTTCAGTCACTTAGGAAATGGAGGCATTATTTTTTGCCCAAGGAGTTTATTTTCTTTATTGATAACCATGCACTTAGCTTTCTGAATAAGTAGGAGAAACTTAATCACATACATATGAAGTGGATGGAGTTCTTATAGTCATATACATTTTCTATCAAGCATAAGAAAGGGATTATAAACAAAGTTGCTAATGGTCTTAGTAGGAGATACCTAACTACCCAAACCATTCACTTGGAGAGAGTTGGGGTTCATGCCATGAAGGATGTGTATGTTAAGGATGAAGATTTCAAAGAGGCTTATCAGATTTGTACTGAGATGAAAGACATATACCACACTGATTTCTCAGAGTTTATTGTGCAAGATGGTCTTGTTTTCAAGAGCAGTTCATTGTGTGTCCCAAAAGGATCCATGAGAGAGAACATTATTAAAGAAAAGCATTGTGGAAGCCTAGCTGGTCACTTTGGGGTGGATAAGACATTGGAGCTGGTTAGAAGGTTCTACCACTGGCCCAAATTGTAGACAGATGTTAGGCATTTTGTGGAGAGTTGTTCAGTTTTCCAACAAGCCAAAGGACATACCTCCAATGTAGGGTTATACACTCCTTTATCCATCCCCTCAAAACCTTGGGATTCAGTAAGTGTGGAGTTTTTCTTAGGTCTTCCAAAGACCAAGTCTGGATTTGATAGAATTTATATTTTAGTTGACATATTTTCAAAGATGAACACTTGATTCCTTGTAGGAAAACCTATGATGCATCCCACATAGCTGGATTGTTCTTAAGAGAAGTTGTGAGACTCCATAGACCACCACTATCAATCATTTTAGATAGCGATCCTAAGTTCTTAGGCCATTTTTGGAGAACACTATGGAGAAAGTTAGGGAAAAATGTTTCACTATCCTCTTCATGTCACCCATAGTCTGATGGTCAGACATAAGTCATAAAAGGTCCCTTGGAAACCTTCTGAGATGCCTCACACAAGAATATGGAGCCACTAGGGATACTATCATAGCACAAGCAGAATTCTCATTCAATGATTCAGTAAATCAGAGTACTGGTTTAACTCCATTCCAGATTCACTCACCCTAGAGGGGTATTGGAACTTAGAGATATCAAAGACATGGACAAAAGGAGTGCACTAGATGAAGAATTTTCTGAAGTGATGAAGAATATCCATGACCAAGTGCAGATCAAACTGCATCATACCACTGAGAAATATAAAGAACAAGCTAACAAAAAGAGGAGAGACTTATAGTTCAAAGTGGGATATTTAGTGATGATCCACCTTAAGAAGGAGAGACTACCCAAAGAAAAATACACAAAGCTTATGATGAAAAAGATTGGCTCTTTCAAGATTCTGAAGAAATGTGGCAACAATGCCTATAGAATTGATCTACCTTATCACATTGGCTTATCACCTATTTTCAATTTTGCATATATCTATGCTTACAAAGGTGAAGTTAGCACCACTAATATTGCAGGTACTCTAGAGCCTCGTACACTCCAACCACTCAAGGACATGCCCCAAGCAACTCCTCCTAAGAATGAAAGCATCCTAGACAAGAGAGTGAACAAGAAAACTAGGACAGACACTTACTATGAGTACTTAGTCAAATGGAAAACCCAACCCATTGAAGATGCTACCTGGATGACCCTTGAAGACATTCATATGACAGGTTATCCACTTGAAGAACTCCCAACTCAAGAGACTTGAGTTACTTTTTCCTTGGGGAGTATGGTGCAGGGCACCTCTTGAAGTTCTTATTTTCTTGCTTTGGTGTTTGTAATAAGGTTCATCCTTTAGATCACCCTTGTGTCTGCTTGTGTGGGTCTATTATGTAAGGTGAAAAACCCTAAAGTGAGTTATAAACCTATGGGTTCCTAAAACCATGGTTAGAGCATGTTAGTCTTTTGGTGATTTTAGTGTTTGGTTAGAAGTTTGTGTTTCAAGTCCTTAGAATAGGTTCTTGTCATGTTTTGAACCCCTCCCACATCCTTGGAGGTCGGTAAGGTTGGAATTTGACCAAAATAGCAACTTTCCCATATGTTTCCAAAAAGTTGTCTTTTTGCAAAATGTTGCATGAGCAACTTTTGCAAAATATTGCTTGAAGATTGACAAATTCATTGTAACCAACCACACAAACTTCTTGAAGCATTTGTAATGACTAGATGCTGCTATTAAGTGATCTGATGCTTTCCATGAAGGAGATAACTTACTTTGTATGAAGTTTAATGTTTAGAGGAGGAAATAGAAGAGTTTTCTGAGTTATTTTGATAGTGTACAACCTGGAATAGATCCATCTTGTGGATTCAATTGAAAAAAATTGTTATGTATTTAGTTCCTTAACCATTCTAGTTGGTTTGAGTTTCTTTTGTGAAGTTTGTTAAAAGTTATAGATTTTATTTGCTCACTGCCTGAGAAACTAAAGCTTCCTGGGTCAGTCACAAAGATGTGATCCTAACTTGAGATTTCTCCAGTGGATCTACTCAACCACTTGGAAAATACAATTTAGGATGATGTTCCTTAAGAATCCTAAAGCATAGACACTCAAAGTTAGTGCTAAGATTTATGAGACAAAGCCCTAGGCTAATATCTCTATGTAATTAGCTTGGCTCTTTAGTACAGTCACATGCATGTGCAATATATGTTTGGGAGGATCAAAATAATGGTGGTTCTAGACTATATTTGGGTAGAGGAAGCCATCTAAGCCATTAAAGTTACTCTATGAACCCACCATCGACCACTTTCTTAACAAACCAAGCCTAATCTAACTAATTAGGCCTGTGTGCTTTGTGAGAGTTCAGGGGTGTAGGAGTGGAGTGAAGTGTTAAGGATTTGAGGGGTTTACAAAGTCCATAAAGGGTGTCCAAAAACCAAATCATATTGATCATATCCTTCTACAGTTGAAAGTTATGTCCAAAAAATCCTCTAGATAGGGCTACAAGGAATCCTAGACCCTTTAGAGTTTGACCCTCCTTGGGTCTGCAAGACTAAATCCATTGGTGGATTCTATATCCTTAGGGTCTATTTGAAGTGTTTAATCACTTATCTTAGGAATTTTAAGTCTCTGGTGAAGATTTAAGTCATTGTGTTTGGTTTAGGGAAAGTGTCCCTAAAGAAGAAATTGTAGAGTTCTACATCTTGGCTTGGAGAGTCAAGAGAGAATAGGGGAAGTGTATTGGTCCCTTAGACAAGTAAGAAGACACTCTAAAAAGACATTGGTGGAGTTGGGGTGTTCAAGAAAGAAGTTTGAAGAGTTGATAAGGAGTTGGAGCCCATCAAGGTTTTCTTGCAGTGCTCTTTGCATCAAGTTACCTTTGCAAAATTATTGAACAATCATTTGAGGCGATGACTCCTACACACAAAAAGAAACAATAAAAAATCCCTCAAAAATAAAGCAAAAAAATTTATTTAAGGCAAAGTTCAAACTAGGGAAACCAAAAGCTTGATGCTTCCTACAGAGAGAAGCTTCTAGAAGAAGGGGGAAGATGTTGGGAAGAAGAAGCAAACAATGTTAGCCAAAGAAATGCCAAGAAAAATCCTTTTAGAAAAGAGAGCCATGGTGGCTAACTGATGTCCTTAGAGGAAAAATCACACAAAAACTTAGGAGGCAATTGTATTCATTTTTAGCTTTGTAATGAAACTTTACATTTCATATTTTGTAGAAAGAGAACTTCCAACAAGTATTCTAGGTCAAGTAATCATAAAGTGAGTATAGAAATTTATGTATGTGTAGAGGTGTTTAGTTCTTTCCTTTACTTGAGGAAGAAAAGGGCTTCACTCACCCACTAGGCTACGTAGGTGAGGTATTATCCCATAGCCAACCAGATAGAGCCTCGCTGCCAGTCAGACATCTATAGCCCCGATGAGGTTATCAACTTGAAAACCATTAACATTGATCTACTTCTAGCCATACATCCATAGCACTGATATAGTTTCTCATATGACACAAATTTTGAATATTTGTTTTTTTCTTATGCCTCTTGGCTTTAATTTTGACGAATGATTATGACATCATCCCTCCAAGTTGGCTATCAAGGTGGTAGCAGGACACCTCTAATTTTTCACCAAGTGTGCAAAGGAACATCATGTCATCCTCATTAATAAAGGTATCTAAATGTAAAGCGTGCAAACTCTGGACTGGACATCACTATTATTCAACAGGATGAGTATAATTAATGCATAAATGCTATGAAGAATATGCTCGCACATATCATATATCAAATGTAATCTTTCACTTTGATCATAAAAAATAAATTCCATCACCTTTTGGAATTTCAAAGAGTATGATCTACCTCTGATGACATCACCAGTAGAAAAACTTATCTCACCATCCAAAAAAACCAAGCAAGTGGAAATTATTGGAAAATGGGTAAGTTACTTCTACAAAATTGAAGTGATATTCTTTCAGAAGGATTAAATGCAATTGCAAACTTAATTACTTGATCTATAAAAGAGAAATCCTTCTCTAAAGGTGGCACAACATTTGCAAGTCCTTTAGTGATGCAAGGAGGGGAGGAGAATAGGGGCCCAAAGCACTGCCAACTATCCAAACCTCCTTGCAAAACAAATCAGAAGTAACAAAATAGAAAGGGAGATAAGAAACAATATAACTATATATTAGTTCATCAAAATTATTACATGTCAAGCTATAAGGCCTTCCCAGTTTTGGCCATATACATTCATATCTTTACAAGTTGTTCTTCATACATGAGAGGTCACAGACTTGCGATCTGAATCTGCTAAAACTATATTCTATATCCCAATTCCTGATGCCTAATCTAAGAATAGAAAACCAAATATATACAAGAGTCCACCAAAGAGGTCGACACTCAGATCCTAAAGATCCACCATAGGAAACAACAATGACCTAGATTTAGGTCCACACATATCCCAATGAGAGATCCCAACATTAACTACGTTACATAAATTAAATATAGAAGTGATCCAAAAGATCCAACTTCATGAACACAACTTGGTAAGAAAGCCAACCTAGCACAGAGACCAGTCGGTGAAAACCCATCGGGTAGTCAACCAACTACCGAGTGTTGGAAAGTGACAATGCAAGCAATTGTTATTTTGTCATTGATGTCAAACCTTAATTGGTGAGACTATTGTTATCTGTTTGAGTACCATATCTATTGTTGATGAAGAAGATTTAACAAGAAGACCAAGTGAATGGTTGAGTTAAGGAAATTCAAAGGGTACTTGATCAGTTGGCACGTTGGCAAAGTAATTTGTTGTTTATCTTTCAAAGATAGTTTTTCTGGCTGTTCTGTGCCGAGCAAGTTTGGCTTGTGCCAAGTGAAGTTGCTTATGACGAGAAAATTTGCTTGTGCCGAGTAAAGTTTCTTGTGACAAGCAAAAAGTTTCTCAATGCCGAGCACCATTGAAATTGTCGAGTGAAAACTGTGATGTTGGCTGACTTAGTTAATTTTATTGGGATATGTAATGTTAATTAAAGATTGTTCCATGTCATTTAATGTATGGGTAACTGTAATTAATGCATGGTTTCAAGATTTAATTAGAGACTACTTTGGAGAAGTAAATGTAATGTAAAGATGGAATGATCCGTTGGATCTGACCTAACCTAAGATCTATGATCTTGTTTAAGCGGCAAAATATTTATCTGACCTAGATAGAGAGGTATATGATAACCTCAAGGGGTTATTTCACAGTGTGGTGAAGTGGATGTGTATGCAAGAGGTTTTCATAGTTGATTTACTATTTGGCATGATCTAGCAGAGAAGGCAAAAAGGCAGAGGCAGAAAGTTGCATGTGTGATTTCTTGATGGATTTCCAAGCAGATCAGAAGGTTGAAATGACAATGCAGGCTATCCAGTAATTTAACATCAGAGCTGTAATTGGATCTGAATTGCAAAGTTGTATGTACTAGATCACAAACTGTTGATTACTTTCTTACCATTGTATCAGTTAAATCCTTTAACAAGGTTGACTTAATAGTCATTTGTTTAAATCCTCTAACAAGGTGACATTCAGATTAGAATGTTCTAAGTCCTCTAACAAGGCCACTCCTGACAGGGTGATTAAATCCTTTAACCAGGTCACACCTAGCAATGTGTTATTGTAACCTTTAACAGGGTTGGATCCTCACATGGCATCACTTCAGAAGAGTGAAAACTTGGTAGCATGTTACTGGTGGTTTTTCCCATATTGGGTTTCCACGTTAAATAATTGTGTCAACTTGTGTGAATACTTATGGTTTGCTTTACTATTATGTTTCTACAAGTTAATTTTAACTGACAGTAAACTGCATGATTAAAGTTAACATATGCTACTGCTGCCGAGTAGATCTGAAAAATAGAAAAGTTTTATTTGCTACATCTAGACCTAAGGATAATTGATTCACCCCTCCCCTCTTAGTTATTCTAAATTCATTCTAACAATTGGTATCAGAGCTTTGGTCTCCTAAAAATAGTTTGAAGGTACTTGGAGCGAAAAGATCAAGATGTATAAGGAGGTTCCCAAGCTAAACAAAGATAACTCCCCTGCATGGCAGAGCTTGATGAAAATACATTTGGATGGTATTGGAGATGATGCTAAGTGACTTATTGAACATGCCTATGTACCACCTACTGGTCCTCTTTCAGCTATACAACTAAGAGAAAAGCAAGAGCACAATCAAGAAATGTTGGAGATCACCTCCTCATTGAGCTATTCAAAGTTTGATGATATAAAGAACTGCACAAATGCAAAAGAAATGTGGGACAAACTTGAAACTATCTATGGTGGAGACACAAATGTGTTGAGAGATAAATAAGAAAGTCTAAGAGGTAAGTTTGATGAGATGAAAATGCAAGAAGGTGAAAATGTCATTCAGTACTATGGTAGAATAAAAGAAGTTGTAAATGCCATTAGAGGGGCTAATGGAACTATTG